>JAHZMU010002041.1:0-13609 GCA_027743725.1 Rambutsinella grinnellia | reverse complement strand
AAATAAACCCCATTTTTGAATTTCGCGCGGTGGTTGATTATAATCAACTAGGATTATAAGCTTGATTATATGAAAAAATCTTGAATCTGACCCCCCTTACCTGTTGGAATACTTCGTCCTCTCGAGTCAAACTCAACCCCGGCGTAGATCTTCACACCCTGCGAAAATAAATAAGGTTGTTTCTCAATCCGATATAGGTAAGAGAAAAAAAGCGCATCCTTCCCCGAGAAAAGAGAACAAGCCCATAAGCAATAAATTTGGAGGAGAAAAGGGGATAAAATATTTGAACATTTTCATTTTACTTCGCATCAAAGCCATTTGGGAGGAGAAGGAGGAGACAGAATGAAATTTATTTTTTCCTATAGACTTTGGATTCTACTTTATTTTAAACAGTTTAATTTCCTTCCTCTTCATATTACTCTCGAACTCAACTGTTTAAATAATCCATTAAACTCTCCACCACAACCATGCTCATCCTTCACCTTTCCAATGATAATGTAACCCGGCAGCGTGAAACGAGCTGGAAACTTTCTCCGCTCAAGTTATTCATGCCCTTGTCACTTTCCATTGGACTTTTGAGCTGTGGAACATATGCTTTCGCATCTCTTGAACCAATCAGCTTGGTAAGACATACGTGCTTACAAAGCAAAAAGGCTTGGAGCAAAAAAAGAAACTACAACCCCTCACCATTCACATCACGACTGGAAACGCTCAACTCCACTTCCATCTGATCAACGATGATAGATCAGAGTTGGAGCACATTTAATGCTTCACTGTCAATCTGCCTAGAAGCTAAAAGTGGGTCGGATGGCTACAAATTAAATGTATAGTTGTTCACGGACTAATAATCGTATGAAAAGCTGGAAAAAATTAGGATGAGCTCAACAAGATTTTCATGCTTTCTCTCTCCTCCCATTTCACGGAGAGATCAAAGGGCTCATCTGCTTTAAACTATCCCATAAATACATGTAAGGCAGTTTATAATTTCAATTTTATAGCCAAATATAAGCTGACATGTCCCATTTACGGAGGAGAAATTGCTCTCCTCTTTTATTCTTTTTTCTAGAAAATCATATCTTGTAGTGGCCTTTATTTCACATTAAAACTGAAAGAATATCTGTCTCCAGCTATTTTATTGGANTCCCATTTACGGAGGAGAAATTGCTCTCCTCTTTTATTCTTTTTTCTAGCAAATCATATCTTGTAGTGGTCTTTATTTCACATTAAAACTGAAAGAATATCTGTCTCCAGCTATTTTATTGGAACAACTCTCCACTCTCAAGGACTCTGACTTGACAGCTGCAACTCCAATATGAACATGAGGAAGGGGCTCATTACGACAAAATTCTTTTTCCACGTCAACCCACACCGTGTCCACGTAAGCCAGGAAAGATCTTTATGACTTTAATAAAAACGGGGACGGACATTAAACACTAAAAGGGTGGCGTATAGTGGCCAAAACTAAAATGAAAAATCCATTATCACTTGATCATTCCCCATATATATCACGTCTTATGATGTTGCAGACGAGTCTTCACGCTGCAGTTGGACCTGACTTTCCCCATTTCTATAAGATGAGTACTTTCGCTTTGTCTGTGAGAAAAAAATGAGTTTGTCTCCTCCTCAATGGCAGCTTTAGTTTTAGCTTTAGCTTCTGTAAAGGTCAATGGAAAGGATCATGTAAGGCTGTACATTTTCTTTGAGAATAAAAAAGCTTGCGAAAACAAGACAATGTACAAAGAATTAGGAGTGGGTGGGACAGAGGAGGAAGCAGTTGGACGTGGCACGTCTTCCATGCTCAGCAGATGGGAACGGAATAAAAAAGCGTCGATTATCCGTGTTCCCATAAAGAGAGAAAGTTTTACGAGAGAAACTATTCTAGGGCGGATTTACTATCGAGAGAAAAAAAGTGTTAACCTCCAACTTGTTTGGAAGGAGAGTGAAGAGGTCATAAAATGTATAATAACCTGCGTCTCCATCACTGACTTAGTCTCGTGGCCCCCTTCGGAATCATCACTGATATAAAATGGGTTGTAGTCCGCAGTCAGATCGGGATTGTCACCGCCTTGGATCACTAGTTAATTGCGTTCAAAAGCAGTAAAATTACTCATGAAAAAAAGTGACACGAGCTGGTTCACGTACTCCACTAAAAGAAATGTATGGCGAGTAAATTTTTTTCTTACCAAAAGTGTAATTGAGATTCCTCACGAGATAAATTTCGGGTAGAAGCAAGCCGTTAATATACCAGGCATCTTGGGGCTTCTCTTTACGCCCTGGTGTGTATGGCAAATCAATAAAAAATCAATATGAGAACATAATAGAGCTAGATAAGAATGATTTAGGGGAAGGATCACACAGATATAAAAGGAGCAAGTGTCCTTGTACTATTTTAAACAAGTCATTCCACATCTGTTTCGGAACTCGATAGGGGACATTATGAATTCTCATATTTTACTATTAGTAGCTTTTCATTTCCAGAGAAAGAATATAATTTTGAGATTCATTGTTAACCTGTGATAGACCTGTACACAAAAGCGTTTCCAGTGGGTCCAAGTTGAGCATAAAAAATGCGATCATCCGGCTCATAACAAGGGATCGGGGGTACTAGCCATGACGCTGGTGTTTTATACTCTTCTTTAGGCATCTCCACAGGAGCCCTTGAGGTAGTGGAGGAAACTCTGGTTGTTGTGAGCTTCGCCTGGGTTGTGGTATGCGGAGGAATAGTAGTTGGTGGAGTCGAGCTAACTTTCGTCGTCGCTGTGGTAGAGCTTTCTTCGCTTTCAGCCACCGTGCTACTCTGCAATAGGATGGAGGCAGGACTAGGAGCATTTGGTAAAGACTCTCGCTCTCCTTCCGGCTCAGGGCAGTTCCATTTTGGCAGGCGGCCAAAATCAATTGAAAGATCATCTAGAATTCAAGGATACGCGGAGAAAAAGGGAAGAGAAGCGGTTCATTTCATACTATTTTTTGCCCCGCTTCCCCCCACACTCTACACATATTAGATCCTTATAGGGAAACAGTTTTTCGTTAAACATTCATAAGAGATGCTCAAGCCATGTATGAACGGAAGCATATGGATCAACGTTGTGGTGTGGAGGGACTACTTTTGGTTTATGCTTTAAGCATTTAAAATGTGCATTGTATTGTAAGAAAGTCTAGCTTTGAAAGAATAAAACTTGCAGTTTCTCTCTCCGACCTTTGTTTCGGAGAAAGTGGTATTCAATCTCCTTCCTAGCGTTTATAGGCCCCACAGCCCAAATAACTGGTTGGCTTCCATTAGTCAGTATCGTCTTGTCGTAGGGATCCGCCCCGCCGAGTTTCCTCTGATATGTTAGAATCGTAAAGCCATTTACATTCGCAGCGCTTAGCATTCTTACATTGTTTGTCCCTTCCTAAATAAATTTAATAGCAGTCATCATTAAATCCTCGTTATCATTCCCCTCTTTTCTATGACATTCGAGAAGGAAAATTGCGTCTTTGTCTCATATCAACTTTCCCTTTCATTCCATCCTGTTCATTCGAGATGACAGATCATATTTCTCTTTTAGATCCACAGCTTTCACTTATTATCTCGAAAGCATATCCAGATATTTATCTCTACATATGTCCAAGCTTCACTCCTAATCGATTACTATTACCTTCCAGTGAGCATCTGGACAAGAGCCTGTTGTCCCTACACATACCGACTTCCTTTCCAAATAATAGTCCACCACATGGCCCCGACCAGTTGGCCTATCAAACCAGCCAACTGCCACTAAAAAGAAATGACAATCAAAAAGTTTTTTAAAAAAACAATCACATAAAATTCCAACCAATTTATGAGGTAATAAAATAATCATTGCTTAATCATTCTTTCAAATTATTTTCGTTGAAAATTTTAAAAATAGCTTTGAGGAAAACAAAACACCCTCGCTAATTACTTTCTTCAAGAACCTTTCCCACTCAATCCCTAACTTTCCCAATTTATGCTTGACATGCCCAACTTTTATATTAAATTTGGGAAAACTTTCATAACAAAGTTGTATCACAATTCCCCGAAAACAATACATGGCATTAGTCTCATTTCAAGGATTTTGAAACGCTCCATATAAACATCTTTGATTATTCCGCATTCTCATAAAAAACTATCTCGTTTCTCTAAACAATAATTACCATCTCCGCCTACCATCACCGACCGATCGTTATCCCCGGAAAGTCCGAAAGCCATGTAGTTACCGTCATCTGAAATGTAAACCATTAGACTATACAATATCAGCATTATTCTACCGGAAATAATGCGAAGCGTACACACTCGCGGGGAAAATTGTAAAAAAATTTAGGATAAAGCATACCGAATAGAGTTTCCATTGACAAGTAAATATCAAATTTAATATGTTATGCCTTGGAACGAGTTGAGCTTGATAGAAATATTTAGTAATATCGCTAAATATTTGCAGTATGAGCGGATATAAAAAGGCCTAAACCTTTCAGATTTGGCCCACATTTCCTGTTTGGATGAGTAAACCCTTTTCTCTGTGCGAAATATGTCATGAAAGATTTTTTAATGATTTCCCAACATGAATGAGCGCACATGATATGTATTGGGCTGTAAATAATGTGCTCCTGATTGCTTTTATAAATTTATTGAATATTCCACACTCATTTGTAGAGCAACCTGGTTAAAGAATTTTGATAAAAATTCTTTAAAATAACACTTGGCAATAATTGTGGTTGTTTTGGCAAAAAAATCTAGTTTGGTTTGTCTTTTTTTGCAAAATGTGAGGGATCAAACGAATTCTAATATTTGATCTCGGAAAATAGAGTGGGGTGGATGTGTGAACTGCAACCAAGCTAAATGAATATTATTCGTATGAAAAGGGAGGTGAAGCCTCCTCAAACAAAATGATCTTCACCATCATCATCGTAGCATTCAAGTCCATAATAAAATATGAAAGTGCACGTGAAATTAAAGCCTTTCGTCGACGATAAAAGGGTAAAAGTGGACTAATCCTTGTGAACAAGGGACTTTCTCTAATTAAAACTGGAGGAGCTGAAATTTTGCGAGAGAGAATGAACGAGCGAGAGAGGGAGACCGTTTGGTTATGCAAACAAAAAGGTGAATATTACAAGTTTGTGGAAATTGGAATTATTCAGGAAAAATATTAGGTATTGATGAAATGGGATGTGAAGGTTGAGAGGAAAGTATTTTGTTGAAAGAGGAACCTTTATTATCGGAAATGAGGGCCTCTCCCGCCCCCATTAAAATCTAATCTGTGCTGGTGGTAAACAATAAAAGCGTTTGTTTACCTTTTCCTCTATTTCTCCCTTCCACTCGAGCCCAGTCGCTGATCCTTGTGTTTGAATATGTCTGGTTTTAGCTCTTAATGATTTAGTGCGGATTATGAATGTGGAGTGTGGACCTAAAGGATTGTGGTGGGCAGAGATGGTGGCATATAAATATTAACATGTGTGTGTCCTACTCCTAATAATAATATTTTATGGAAGAGTCTGCCTTTTCCATTCCAGCTCCAGCCATAAATTCCGATTTGCACGAAAATGAGAGGATGAAAGTTTTTGGTTGGGAAAGTACGAGTGTGTTTATGCTTCGAATGCAATTCCAAAAGTTACATACCAATGCGGCCAACCAACTGGAAGACAATTGTTTCCCCACTTCCGACCACAGACCAGCGTATCTCGAAGGCCGACTCGTCATCTAAAACTTCACAGTTGAGTCGAGTCTGTTAAAAGTTTCATAATTGTTAGTCAGTGTTTTGTACAAGAGCTCAGCTCCCCTCATCTTTCCTATTAGCGAGTTATTGAAACATATGGAGATTTTTCGGCCTCTCCAAACCATTTCCCGTCTGCGTCCACACCACACGGAGGAAAAAGGTAAATACAAGATTATAATTGAAAACAATTCCTAGTGTCCAGGGGCCTTTCTCAAATCGTGAGTAATTGTTTAAGCTTTACTTGAAAAGGCAAATTGCATAAGTAATGGGTAAAAGTAAAGTGTATACAACTTTCCAGCACTTCCAGGAATATAAAAGGACGTCAAGAAGAGGGCGAAAGAGATGTCAAGAATTTCATCAGCTTAATGCCACCGATGAAGATAAACTTTTTCCTAATTTAATAGAGATGAAGAGAGAGCAAAGTTTTCAAGTCTTCGTTTCTCACAAGAAAATCACAACTTTTCCCTGTAATCAAGCTTATGATCAAGAGAAGTTTATGCCGCGAGTAAAATATTACTAGATATTAGCTTCCTATGCAATATTCTGCTGAATGGTTTAGATCAAAGCAGGAAACCCTGTGGATTGGAAGGAAGCCTTGTAATCGAGAATTTTTCTCTCTCTCTTTGATGCAATGATAATGAGCGTGTGAAAACTCTTTGCTCCTTTTTATGCCTCATAATCTCCCTTAATGACTGAAAGTTGAGGCTTATAATTTTTCTTCCATCTCCGGAGAGAAATTAACGAATTGAAAGGACACACAACCATACCAGAAAGAAGCTTATGAACTAGT
The DNA here is from genome assembly GCA_027743725.1 of Rambutsinella grinnellia. NCBI lineage: Eukaryota > Metazoa > Arthropoda > Collembola > Entomobryomorpha > Entomobryidae > Rambutsinella > Rambutsinella grinnellia. The sequence continues at coordinate 7,111 of JAHZMU010002041.1, read as the reverse complement.
TTGATGTAGAGAGAACGGGAAAAGAGCAAAAGAAAGGAGACAAGACAAAAAAATTAATTAAATCAGATTCTATTCAATTCAGGATAAATACATAAATAGGTTTATAGTAAGTAAAAATCTATGATAAAAGTTATTTGCATTTCATACACATCATGGGAATTTGGTAGCCCATGATTCATCTCAAGCTGAAATCTTTTTTAAGAATAGTAGTTTTCCACATTTAATAATTTGAAATTATATAAAAATAGAAATATGGCAATTCTAAAACTAGCGCTTATAGTTTATACATTTGTTTTACTGGGAAATGGGGAGTAGGATTATGTACATTGTGACATACTCGTTTAAAGTTTACGATTTGAAAACAAATTGAATTTAATTATTTCCTAGAAAAGGAGCTTTCTAGTATAGAGCAGCGGCAGTGGCAGCGCCCTTGCTGGTTCTCAAGGTGAAGGTTGAGAAGCCATTGGATCCAATAGAATGGTAGCCCCCAGTGCCACTACTATGACTCAAATGGGTTGTGGAGTGCGCAGAGAGCAACGGTGCGGCGGCACTGGTTCCACTGAAGAGGAGCCCATTTCCAAAGTGATTTGGGTATGCAGGGTTGTCATACGTGATAAGGTTGTTATGCGTTGGCACGGCACTATAATGATGAAGCGCTGGCTGCGTAGCAATCACTGGGCTTTGCGGAATGTGAAAGTAGTGGTGTGTTGATGGAAGGGCATGGGAAACTGGGGCAATGCTTTGTTGAACGAGACCATTCGTCCCATGAACGTAGTCAAGGTGGGTGGCTGGGGTGCTGGCGTAAATATAAGGGGCTGCGGTCGCTGGGATAAGCTGAAAGATAGAAATTTACAGTGGAAAGAAGAATAGAAATGAGGGGTGAAGAGTAAAGTTTCCAAAGTAAATTATTTTAAAGATAAGCGAAGAGATAGAAACGAAACTGTAAAAATATTCACTGCATCTTCGTTTAACCAGTACTGTTCGTGGTTTTATGCTTAAAATAATTTGGAAAGCTTACTTGTGGACTAATCCCAAGCATTCTCAGGGATGGTGGAACATTCAACCCCGGCTGGATTCTAACATGTCCATAGTCAATATTATAGATTCTGGAATACACTCCAAAATAGTCAATATCAAACACAGTCAAGTCCCCGGGCAGGCTTAAGACCAACGTCTTTTTATCCGCTTTAACCAAACCAGCCTCACTGCCTGTTTCATCAGGAACTCTGATCCCATCAGGACCAGGCGAACCTCGACCAACCCAGAAATGCAAATCTAGAACGAAAAAAGCGTAATCACTTCTCTCTCAATCCAGATAAAATCTATTTTTCTTCAATCATCGAAAGGCACACGTGGAACAACTAAAATCATACCTGGGGCTTGGCCATCATAGCTAAAGTCGGGGACGAGGATAGTCTGCGCATCAACCACAACAATAGGTCCGGATGAGACTCCTTGTCCAATAATCGAGCCTATAACGTGGGGCTGCGGGTAGTCAAAGTTGGGTGGGATGTACAAGTCACCAAAGTTGACCTGAAAGGTTATCATTAGAAATCAGTCGCCTTCAAGTCATTGCCAATAAAAAAAAGTTCACTTTAACAATTTTTTCTTTATCAAATCACTCCAATAGAGTCATCAGCGTTTACAAATTTCTACAAGTCACCTTCAAGGAATTTCTTCCTTTTCATTTCTTAATCTTAATGTTTATCGGGATCAATTTACACGATGAAAATGGCCTATTCTTTACTTTTTATAACTTGTGACATCCGACCTTTACGACCATTTGAAATGTTTGATTAGAGCAGACACTCCAAACATTAAAAGTTCGCTGACAAGAGCAAAATACATTTCTTTATATTTCTTTCAAGCCTCTCGCCTCTTAATTATTCCCTTGCCATTATGCCCCTTTCAGCCCTTCTCGTATCAATCATTCTCTTGATAATAATGGATTATTGTGGTGTGATAATGCGATCACTCCAAAGATTTAATAAACCTTATCTTTTATCCTATCAGTCATCCCCAAATCTACCTGTCAGCTTGCATCTAGGTCAGCACAACAATTCTAGTTAAAGCACTTCTCTTCTCCCATTCGAGTCACACGCAACCAGTTAGCATCTCTCAAGGTACCTTTATTGTCTTTACAAGTGGCAATTTACATTGTAAAACAAAATAATTGTGGCATGTCAATACTAATTCCATTCTGATAGATCTGATAGATGATGAGCAATTTGTCCAAGCTTGATCCCATTTTTATCAGCTTCATGCAAATCGTGTTAAATAATTGTTTGTTTTTTCACGAATATGAATGTTAATCAAATGGAATATTAAGAACAAAATATCTAAAGTTGTATTTAAAATTTAGTCCTTCTGGAATTTGATTAATTATCTAATCACACTTACTTCATATGCACGACACCAAACAGCAAACCATTTAATATCTCTCAAAGTAAGCCCGTCCGGTAGGGAGATGGTGATGTCAGCGTTGTTATAAGCTGTCAACACTTCTTTCCTGTAAAGCATCATTTAAAGTGAAAAATATCAAGTTTAAAAAAGTTGAGATTTCTCTTTTAGTGGAGAAACAAAAATGTTTTTACATTCACATTTCTCTCACACATTCATGTTGAAACATTTTTATATTAAAATTCCACAAACTTTTATTAAAAAGTTGGCGAATAAACATACAAACAAAAAAAACTTTGTTTTCCACTACAAAATCTTTCCAAAAAAGGTTCAGAAACAAAGACCAAAATATACATTTCCCTCAAACATAATCTCATTACACGAGATTATCATTTCGTAAACAAAGGAATTGTTTTTCTATGAAAAGTGAAGTAATAAGAGGATGAAAAAGTTTCTACAGAGTATTTTCAAGAGATAAACAAAAGAGCAACTTACGTTCCCCTCTCATTCGGGACAATAATGCCTTGCGGACTTGGAGACTCGGTGAATCCGACCCAGAAGAATGCATCTGCAATCAAAACAAAAGTATAATCATTTGCTTTTCCCAGAATAAAAAAAATATTGTTTTCGCTTCATTTCCTGCTCCGTTTTTCCTCAGAATTCTCCTACAAAACTTTTCCTAAAATACATCATTACAATTTTTCTAAAAGAATCCATCAGAAAAAATTTGCTCTCTTCATATAAAAAATAACAAGCTACTTGAATCCGTTCTTCGTATAAAGAAAGTTGCAAAAAAAATTACAGATTATTTCTTGTCCACCCAATTCTGCGTGATCATCAAGATTCAATATCTTTGAGAAAATTCTCTCGCATCACTTCTTCCTCTGATATCGTCAAAGTAACATGAATTATGTAGAGCTGATCATAAGCTACTTATTGTACATATTTCTCTACATTTTTTGACTAACTTGGGCTTCAAAATAGACACAAAAAAAGTTTTGCGAACGCATGAAAAATTTACTCTCCCGTTTTCTCTCCACCATTACCATTCTCTTCCTCTTGACTGCTCTTTTCTATTCTTTTCTAGGAAGGTGTTCACTACACACAAAGCGATGATTGTACAAAAGATTGGGCTGGAAGCATAGCCACGGACTTTAGAAAATGTAAAATGTACACGTTCTCCTTTCTCTCCACTCTACAATTTGTGTACTTATTTATCATAAGAGCCCGGACGAACGTGAGCCCTTGCGAAAAAAAAACTTTTCATTGGATTTGTGAAACAGGTAATTTCTGGGATCCATAAAGCACACAAAAACAGAGAAATGCAGGGAATCTGCAAGTAAAAAGTGTATTTTTTTATGTTTCTCTACAACTTATCATTTCTACTCGTTTCGCGTTTACAAAGAGAAGCGTATCATATTCGCAATTCTTCTCTAGGAGAAAAAAACTTGTGGGATAGAATAAGAAAATCAGTGTTGTTCCAACAATTTCTCTTTAGAAATGGGTCTATTCATGCGACTTTGATTCCGCTGAGGGTCGTTCCACAAAGTAACGAATGGCATTAGCCAAAAACTTGCTGGAGGATACCCTTTCCCCTCTTGTTCACCTTCGGAGAAGTAGCGACGGGAGGATTCCTCATAACATGTGGAAACGACGATGGCTCTAGCTTTTCGAGTGAGTTTAAAATCATTTCCGTTCTAGTGGAAGCTCACTTCCCTTTTACCTAGGCAATTCCCTTTTGATGAAATGAGAGAAAGAGAGCAGATATATATCTCATGTGTGAATGCATAATGAGGAGTTGTCGGAATGTAAGAAAGAACAGAATAGAATAGAACTAAACAAATAAAAAGTCCTTCTTCAGAACTACTCGAAGCATAAAAATTTCACGAGAGAAAGCAACAACTTTGCATCACTTTTAAAACGAAAACTTGAAGAGAATCGGGTATAAATATAAATAAATGGGTGACACGAGCTATATAACTTGTTAAGTGTGGGCTTTTTTATTATAAGAATAATTTTAACTCAAGATACGTCAAATGTTAATAGATCCCAAACGAAATTCATCTTTGTTTCCTGCAAGTTTCTGGAGAGCGAATAGGGATCATATAGTTAAAAAGAGTCTTAAAAATTCGCTTCTCTAAAACACCTCGTAAACATTAGTCTCCTTCACTAGAGCTGATGAGCTAATGCTCAGCCTCAAGGTGAAAGGCATTAACTTCCAGTTGTTGAAATAATGCCATATGCCATAGTTTTTTTCACACTGATGATGACTGATTGACACTTTATTATCATTAGATTCTAAACTTTACAAATTTTTGTAAAGCAACTCCTGATACTTTGCACTTTATAAGATAATTGATAGTTCAGAAAAAAACTTTGAAGAAAGATCAACACGAAGCAAAAGCTAACGAATCAAAAGCCTTTTTTAAATTGATTACTTTGATGCTTTTCAACAGCTAATGATTAATACGTTTGGAGAAAAATCTTTAATAATCGCAATCACATTAGGGAAGATTAGCTTTTGCACTATTTTCTGGAATTATGAGCTTTCTTTCAACAATTTTTTCCATCCTATAAACCATTAATGATTTAGTAATACATCCCATTTCTCCCGGCACACTCTTCTAAAAGATTAACTTTCATATTCTCATTATTAACTTTTCACGGCCGTATAGAGCCAAGCGAAAATTTTCCACTGAATTGCCTCTTTCTCCCCTTTATTAAAGAGGGAAAAGTTTTGAAGAGAAAAAAAAGTTGTTAATACTTTAGGCCAAAACTTTTCATTCATCTGGAACGCTCATGCAAATAAGTTATACATGGAATATTTCATGTTTTATGTGGCTCTCTCAAGCAAAGCTTATTTTTTTCTCTATTACCTGGTCCCGTTCCATCATAGTTGAATCCCTGGAGATGAAGTGTTCTCGAGTCTACGGCGTACACATGTCCGCTCACACTATGCTTCCGGGAGGTCAAAGGACCCATGTATTTCCCGCGGTACGATGCGCCCACACTTTGCAGGAGGACGGAATCTGTAAATTATTAAGTGAATTATTATCATCCACAGCCCATTAAAAATCTAAAAGATAGAAACCGTTCTAGTTCTGCATATTATTATTATCCTCTCTAATCCAGAATGAGAACTCGCAAAACCACACCGGTCATTACCTCCACCCGTCATCAACTTAATTGGTGGCGTTTGCATATTTTTAATGTTCAAACATGCCTTCTCCTTGTTCAATTAAAGTATAACATTAAAAGGTAGATAACTATCCGCAGCCTCATGCCAACCCGATTATAATGAACCGTCACTCCAATTCGCTATACATAATAAAGAGGAAAACTCTATTCGAGTCACTCTCCCTAAATAAATCAAATGAAATATTCCCTCCACAATTAGGAGACTGTAGCTACCCTCGTTTTTATCCCTCCTCAAATTACTGGCTCGACGACAACGACCATAAAACCTTAATGTGTTCAGCATTTGTAAAGGAGATGAAATGGTTCTAGAATATGATCATGTTCACCTGTGAAGACGCTTGTAACTAGCCACTCTCTCATTGTTATATCTAAAAAAGGGAGCAGTAATAAGGCTCACGCCATTAATGAAGAAAAGGGCTCTCCATCTCATCACATTTACCATACTCCAATAAGAGTCTATAAAACGGTGCTCTTCCCATCAAAATTATTACGGCCGTGAGTACACGACGAACAGAATTTTATTAATAACAGCTTCATGAGCATCGGTGTCATTAAGGCTATTATGAGTTTGGCAAAAGGGCTCATCAAAACAGTTCCTTCTGCACTGTCATCCGCAGGGAGCTCTCATCTAGTGGCCAACCCTTAATATTTCTGCTGTGCTCTTGTCTCTATTTCTTCTTCTAAGATCACTAGCAACAAGCTTATCATGAATGACTAGAGATAATGACTTGTATATAACCCATCTATTTACATATGTAATGAATATCATTTTACCTGAGAAGGTTCTTATGTAGTGCGTGCTGTAAACGATACACTCTTCACTATCTAATGACACACTAAATGTTTCAGAGGGAGAAAAATAAACAAATCAGCGAGACGCACAGGAGCTCTGTAATTAAAGTAATTTAAAACAGTGGGCCAAGTTCATCGTAATCATTTATTGAAAGGATATCATTTGATATGAAAAAAAATACTTTGTGTTCTTGAAAATCATTATCTATTTCATTATTTACGAAAATGAGGAAAAATTAGCAAAAAAAATTAGAATAAAATGATTCATCTCTGAGATAAAAGAAAATGACGGTCATTAAAGAAAGAAATTATATCGATCATTACTCAAGGAAATGTCATTTTGATTTCTTTTTGAGAGAATCTAAACATTCTTAATTATCATTAAGATTTGCATGAATCAAAAAAAAAATATTTTTTACACTTCTAATCTTCTAAAATTTGTACGAGGGTCGAGATCACATGCAAATATTTTGCTGATGAGCTCAAGAGCAAAAGAAATGGGATCGAATTGTTCAAATCAAAATCCAATCTCCATTCACAATTTCCACCATTTCTATTCAGAAGCAATGGCCAAGTTAGAGAATAGATAGGTTATCATATTAATACTCGATCATCAACTTTCGATCACCCTTCAGGGCATTTGCCAAGCTGCTTATCTGATGAACAAAAAAATGTGAATCGATTACCTCCACTTATTATATACAGTCGAGCTCCCGTAAGA
>JAHZMU010002040.1:0-12243 GCA_027743725.1 Rambutsinella grinnellia | reverse complement strand
CAGGAAATCCTTTGTTCTCTTGTGTGTGCACACACGGAACACAAAATAATTCAATTATTCTAGCTAAAAACATAAAATGAAGTTGTAATGAAATCTAAAGTTGAGCCACATATCTCTCAAGAAACCTATAAAAATTTTAAGGTATGTTACTGCGACTTGAAAAGTAGTCTCTTTCGTTTAACTTGGATTTTCATTTTGTGATATAATTTAGAGACAAACCGGAAAGATAATATCTCTTCATTAAAATGATAGAGTACCTCAGAAATGAAAGGAGTGTCATATAAAGCAATTTGCCAAAAGTCTTTGTCTAAAAACGCTTGTTGGGCTTACCAATGGATTTTGCTCCGAGGAATACTTTAACCAGTCACGTTTATAAGTCTAGTCCTTCGGTTTCATTAGTTTATTCGATGAGAAATCATTAAGACAATGCAATGCCAGTCTCAACTGTAGATAAATACCGGCGAAATTCTGAATTGCACTAATAAACTCGAGGGCCCCAACTTCAGGTATCTACCTTCTAGAAAAACTTGGAACACTGGCAGGGGAAAAAATAGACCGTGAAAGACCGGACCAAAAACTGTTTCACTTCATTTATGATTTCTCCTCTTTCCCCGTTTTACCCTTGACAGAACCAAAATAAGCCAACTGTGCTGTTTTACAATTTTGTCGCCTTTCTCACAATCACCAGACGGAAAACTTGCTTCCTTTCAGGCCAACCGCTTCGAATCGAGTGAAAGCAAGGGATGCTCTGCTTTCACTCTTATGACAAGAGAGGAAGGCTACTCCACTCGACCAAACGCCGGAGCAAAAACGTGGCTTTCATATAAATTCCACTTAAGCATTACAACCCAGCTTGTTCTTTGGCTCCAACGACATTCCACCGGCTTACTACGCTTCATATGAAAATTGCAAAACTTCAACAAAGAAACGGGAGACAACTAAAGTTTTAATGAAGACCGGGAGCTGATTGCCGTTATGAGAGATGAGATATGATTTTTATTCTTGCAAAAACCAAAGGAAGTTGGTAGGAAAAAGCGATTATACAAACCCAACTGTTTTTTCCATTTCCTCCTGATTGTGGTTACTTTTTATACTCTAAAAGGAAATAGAAAAAGACTTAACATATTTTATTCACGTTCTTATTCAAAGAATGAGCAATTCACGTTCTATTTCTACCATCAGAGAAATTACACGTGCTACAATTTTGTTCTGATTCCCGTGAAATAAAGTCCTACCTGTGCATGAACCTTGTAACGAGTAGGAAGTGTGTAAAATATTCAATTTTCTCCTTGAACCATCTGCTTCGATTTTCATTTGGAATATTTCCAACCACAATGCCATTTCGTGTGTTGAATATTGAAATGCTTCCCGTTTTATGCAAAAGGAAAATTCGGTGCAAACCTGTCAGTATTTCATGTAAAATTTCATTTAATTAAATATTATATTCTAAAAAAATAATTCACTACGACTTCTTTGAATATTCATTAAGAAAACAGTTTTATTACTTTAAAAGTAAATATTTCAACAAATAATAGTTAACATTTTATAACGCGAAAGAGCGTAGAGATCATTTTGAACGAATTCAAAAGCAATTTAACAAATAATTTAAAACATAAATTATCACAATTTCAAACAGGTTTTGATACTTTTCTCCAAACTTTTTCAAATAATCGGCAAACTTGTATGATGCAATTCCCCACAACTCATGAAAAACTTACTAATAGGATAGAAACTAAATGGATTCATACAATTATTCGGGCCAAAAGATTGCTGCATAATGTCTATAAAAAGGGTAAAGAATCCTACAAGCACTAAAAAGATTGTGAGTGCTTTCTTCCCGAAGGTAAACATCAAATAGAGAACTTTGCACAATTTCCTAAAATCACTAGAATTTCCCTCTTGATCTAACTCAAATGGTATATTATTCTTGTCGAGGAGCTCCTTGGCTTTAGAGAATTTCCGGTTTACTTCCACATATTCAGTGCTGAGGTCTTCATGTTGTTCACGAATGATGCTGGCGTACACGGCAAAAGTGTCCATCATTGAAGATAACTCGTCCAATTCAATGCCCTCGTCGTCACTCGAGCCTTTGCATTCTTCATCTGACAGCGTCATCCCCTTTTCTGAGTCTTCAACTGGATTGTTGTTCTTATCTTGATCTGAATCGCGCTCATCCTCATGGACCTTATGAATCTGGTTATCTTCCACCATTTTGCTGAAAATTAATAAAGATTAGAAAAATTAGAATATGCTTCATTTACAAACTTGCTAAAAACCAAACAATTCGAATCGAATTTCGAATGCATCAACTTCTTACCTGGCTGAATACTGAACTGCTCCTCAAAAAAATCAACAACAATCGCTGCAGCAGCGCTTATACGTCTTATCACTCATGTTCCAATCTAAAGAATGCGGTGCAGTCCAGTCCAGACTTGCGAAATGCTTTACATGACATGAATTTCAAACTTCGCGGATTCGTTTTTGCAACCCTTTCTCTCCGTCTCATTAACTGATGCAAAAATATGCCGGGAAAATTCAAAATTTGAATATGAAAAGCTTACTGAATGCCATGAAGAATATGCATGAAAAATCATTTTAATAAACTTATCATTTGTCATTTTTATACATTAACAACTTGTAGAACAAGGAAATTCATAAAAAATAGAATAATTCATATAATATTCATAATCATATACAAAAGTAATCGAAAGTTTTTAAACTATAGTTAACCACAAGCTTAACTTCCTTATAAGCCGCAAGACGACCTTTATTGTGACCTTTGTCTGAGTTTGAGACTACATATTTAATAGTTTTAACAATAAAATTTTGCTAAAGTATTACATTAGATTGGTCCCTATTCTATATTCAATCGACTAATGCCATGAATCAATTTTTACTCTACGTCAAAATAGTCGACATGCTCTCCTTTAACATATTTTTTCTCACCCAAAACCTTAACCAGTTTCCCTACAGTCTGCTCACATGTAAGTGTCTTGCCTTCATCTTTGGAATCTTGTAGCATTTTTTGGAGGTCAGGATCGCCGGTGTTTTCCAAAGCACTGCCGAGCATTTCAGTTTCAATAGGACCAGGTGCCCAGTTCAATACTTGAATTCCAGATTCCTCAGCGACCAACTTCATAAGCATGTCTCTTGCAGCTTTTCCGGCGCAGTATACACCCCACGATTTAAAAGGTTGGAGGGCCGCCAAAGAAGAAATTTGGACAATGCTCCGTTGTTTGGAAGAGTCGTTGAAAATCTTGAAGAATCGGGTGGTTAAAATGACCATCGAGAAGACGTTGAGATCAAAGTAGCTTCGTAAATCATCTAAATCTTCCATTTCAGCAACCTTCAGCTTCTTCTCGATTCCCAAACTGCCAGCGTTATGAACCAAGACGGAGTGTTGAAAGTCGGCGGGGGTTGTTTTTGTTTCTTCGAGGGCAGACTGTATGAGATTTAGATAGACATGCTTGTCGGGTTGTTCAAGATCGATTGTGGCGGTCACAACAGTCACATTAGCTCCTGCAACTTCCAGAACGGATGCTTTTGTATCGTTGAGGGCTGCAGTTGACCTTGCAATTAAGAGGAAGACGGAACCGAAGTCTACTTTCTTGGAAAATTCTATTGCTATTGTACGACCAATCCCTCTAGACGCTCCTGTCACTAAACAAAATGTTTTTTGGTTCCAAAAGGTCATTTTTCTTCTGGCTACTCTTGAGGATGATGACCACTGGATGTTAAATCTTCAGTACTATCTTTGTCCTTCTCAGTCTCACCGGTAGATTTCTTCTCTGTTATTGTTTCAGGTATTTCAGGTTCTGCTGAAGGAATCTCTTCAATACTCGAACTCGAAGGCTCCTGCTCGTCTTCGTTATTAAGATTACGTAAAATAATCTCTAGTTGATCAGCTTTTAGTAAGTGAACCAGCTCCTCTGCACTTAAAGCTTGTTTTTCTTGGCGCCAACTTTTTCAGTAATGGATTAACCTTGAGCTCCTCAAATAGTTCGCCTTCAACAGTTAATTTTTCCACCGAGTTGCTAAGAAGTTTCAGCATACACGACTCCTTCGTTTGTCCAAGAGACTTCAATATTGACTCAGCAGTGGCACCTTTCTGACCGCCCTTCTGGATTTTCTTCAACTTTTTCTCTGTAAAATGCAATACGTAAAAAGAAATTATACAACTGTCATATTACTTTAAATAGCAAAATTTATTATTCACATATTTTCTTACCAAGAGATTCAAGGTACTGATCAGAATCAGGTAATTTCACAAAAGGCTGAAAGTCGTCTCCGAAAGATAACTCCTCTTTCAACTCGCAAACTCCACTATTTGAAATCTCAACTTGTTGGGGCTCCTCTTCCACTTCTTCGTGTTGTAATGCAAGGTCATCCACATTCGTGACTATCGTCTCACCTCCACTAATAGGATTAGATGCTGGACAAGGCTGCCAAGGGTCCATTTAGAGTTGAGTTGTTGAAAGAAACCTGTTTCGCAACTATATCCAACAGATTCCAGAAACCTGTTATCTCTCTTGTTTCAAGTGATGAAATTATACAGTATCGATCGATAAGCTACATATATACATATGTTTCCAACACCTATGAGATAGCTCTTGCCACCTATAAGCATAGGAAACCAACAGAAACTAAAGTTAGTGGACAATGTCACCAAATTTTATATAACCTGTATGATATAACATGCAAAAAAGAAGCCACAAAAATTTACCTGTAATCTGATGACACCCTACAAGTTCCTTCAAAAGTTGACACTGGACACTAAATTAATTTGAAGAAGTTGTAAGAAATATGGTCTGTAGTGGTGGAGTGCTAGTGGGAGGAAAATGTCTAAAATCATCTGGGGCCAGACCTTGCACACAAAACCATGCATTTACACAGTTTCAGATGAGAGAGCTGATGTGAGAGAAGCATATTGAAATGAAAGGTTTCACTTGTGAGGATGAACAAAGGTGAACATGCCAGAATTTTTATGACGCCGCATGCATGAAAGTGACATGGAGGAAAAGTTGAATACTTTATTGTAGTTTTCTTGATTTTGCATTTAAGATTATCAATCAGTTTTTGATTTCTTTCCTTTCCTGAAAATACACCTGCATGTTGCCTTACAACAACGAATTATGATGAACATTGTGATTAAGACAATTGCAAAGAGAGCTGCTGCTACATCGAGTACATAGTACTGGAAGAAATTCAGGTCTCTTGCACCAGAACGAAGGTGTGGGGCTCCATGATGTCGAAGAACATATTCGGTCCAGTAGAGAGCCTTTTCTAAAGGGGTTTCGGGGAGGTCTCTGACAATCTTGGAGAGATCTTTTACTTTCTTTGCGTATCTGGAATAGAAGAACGTATGATAAGGCATGAAATTAATTAATTTAATAGAGCTAAATCAATAAATTTAGACTCACGTTGGGTTTGTTAAAAGCTCCGTGATTGAATTCATTAGGTCGTTTTCTTGTAAGTCTAAGATCTCGAGGAATTTTGCATATCCGTCTCTTTCTGCACGGTGAACATTTAGATCTTGATCTCCTAAAATTGTTCATTGAAATTAAAAATGGCTGCAATGAATAAAATATTTTTCAAAAATTCCGCACCGAAAAGTGGCAAGCCCAAGACCGGAACCCCATGATACACACTTTCTTGTGTGCTTAGGAGACCTCCGTGAGTAATGAAGAGCTTAATTTTGGGATGACCTGCATCAAATTGGTGAAAATTTGATTTTAAAAACCGAGTTCCTTTATAATAAAAAAATATGTAAAGATAAAAATAAACCTAAAATGTCTTGTTGAGGGAGCCACTTTCCAAGTTGAACATTTTTGGGCAGGTCTGCCATTGGTTCTCCATCCCATTTCCAAAGGACTCGTTGCTTCAATTTAGAAAATACATTGATGAAGGCTTTCCGGGTTTCCTCTGGCATTTCCTGCGGCTTGACGATGGAGCCAAGACTGAAAAAGATAAAGCCATCTTCACCTGAGCCACTCAAGAATTCATCAAGTTCCTAAAAATTGTATTCAAAACAATTAAAAACTTTTGTAGTAAAAACGTTTAAAAACTGAGGTAATTAATATGTCTGATGTAATTAATATGTTTGCAACTACAAGTATGTAATTGGTATTGATGTCTATGTCTATGATATAATCGCCAGTCTAACTGGTCATCATTTTTGACAATAAAGACTTCTGTTCTGTTCTGTTATGCTATTTTTTAATGGAAGCGACATACCTTAGGCAACTTCTTTGCGGGACGGCAATGCATTCCGCCAACCTAAAGCGAAAACAAAATGCATCTTAATCATTTAGTTTTGGAAAATTCTTAACAAAATTTGTACATAACTATTTATTTATGTACCTCGATATGATCAGGAAGTAATGGTCTTGGTCCAGTCAACGAGAAATGGCTGTTTGAGAATATCATGCTGACATTATCTGAAATTTCTTGAATTCCCGGAAAGCTTTGTCCATTAGGCAGATGCTCTTTGTATAACTTCTCATTCTTGGCGATAAACATAAAGTGCCACATTGCATCAATAAAAAGTTCTCCTAATGTGTTTACCATGCGTTGTAGGAATGACATTTTATCTCCAAATTTCAAGAAAGCTGAAGGTACAAAAGAGGGCGGGAGCCTGTTTCCAACGAGGTTCGCTATTGTCGGTGGTGTAGTAAAGGTAGATACGAAGATCGAAGCAGCTTTAAAGTGTGGAATAACTGGAAGCACACAATAATTAAGGAAGATGTCTACAATTACCAAATCAAAAGTTTCCTTCTCCATTAACTCTTTCAGCTTCGGATGCTCCAACGATTTTATACAAGCTTTATCCATATGCTCCGTCATTGAGCTGTTCATCATTTGAGCAAAGAAATTTCGTTTCCGTGCATCAAACGCACTATCCATATGACCAGTTAGGTCATCAACGGTTATCAACTGAACGTGTCTAACGGTCGGTGGCATATCCTTTGAGACTGTAGGGGACAATGCTACAATTTCGTGGCCCTTCTCTCCCAGAGCTTTCATTAATGGAGTGAAAACGTTAACATGACTTTTCGACGCGAGGGGTAATAAAAATAGAATTTTGTCGGCATAAGAGATTTGGCCCAGGAGGGCGAAAATTGCCAAACTTACGAAAATTCGGGCGGAATGCATTTTTAATGTAGGGAAGTCACCTGCTTCATTCAGAGAGACTTTAAATTAAATGGGAAGCAAATTTTCTGATTATACAAGTCCAGAGCCCAGTCATATGAACTTTGACAAGTGACAAGTGATAATTGCTGATATGATGTAACATGCTATTATTCCCGTAATAATTAGATCATATATCTAATCTAAATATCTAAATCTAAATATAATCATAATAATTCCATTAGACATGTCAATTTTATCTTTCCGTTATCATTTTTCATTTAAACATTTGGTTCTCCCACGAGCATGTGACTAGTTTAGTGAACTCAAGAACTTCTCACGCATTTATATGGGCAATACGTATTTAATAAATGAATGAAATGAATGAAGAGATCATGTAGCTGATGTATTTAACAAGGCCAAGGTCAACAACGCATTGATATTTCTATTGAATTCTTTTAATTCACAACCAGTAGGAGTTATTATTAGTACTAATTTTGGCTTTAATCATTTTTGGTCTTATCCTTACCCTTTTTGAAAATACACCTGCACGTAGCCTTACAACAGAGGATAGTAAGAAACATTATGATCCCAGCAATAACAATTAAAGCTGCTGCTACATCTAATACATAATACTGGAAAAAGTTAAGCTCTCTTGCAGCAGATCGAAGATGAACTGCTCCCTTGTGCCGAAGAACATATTCGGACCAATATACAGCTTTCTCCAAAGGTGTCTCGGGCAAGTCTCTAACGAGCTTGGAAAGTTCTTTCACCTTTTGAGTGTATCTAATTATGGAAGCGAAAGCGCACATTATGCTAAAATTAATTTCATATGTGAGATTATTGCTGGGATATGGTTTAGTTACGATGGGTTTGAAATGAGCTCAGTAATTGTATCCATCAAGTCTTTTTCGCTAAGATCAGAAATTTCAACAAACTTTGCATAACCAGCTTTCTCTGCATGCCGCACGTTGAGATCTTGATCTCCTATTGAATTATTCAGATGTGTCAGCGCCTTATGCTTTTTAATCCTAGTTTCAAAATCTGTAATATATAGTTTTCGAACCAAAAACTGGTAGCCCCAGCACTGGAACGCCATGATACACACTTTCCTGAGTACTGAGAAGGCCACCGTGTGTCATGAAAAGTTTGATGTTTGGATGACCTGAATTTATTGTAACAAATCACTTGTTCAATAAAAAGCTCAAATTAGTTGGAAATAGCGGCATACATACCTAAAATATCTTGCTGAGGAAACCATTTCCCCAGTTTAACATTTTTTGGCAAATCAGCCATTGTTTCACCGTCCCACTTCCAAAGAACGCGTTGTTTTAGCTTGGAGAAAACATTTATGAAAGTTTTAAGCGTAGATTCTGGCATCTCCTGCGATTTGACGACACTCCCTAAACTGAAAAATATGAAGCCATCTTTACCTGACCCACTCAAGAATTCGTCTAGTTCCTACATAAAATATACCTTAATTTACTAAATTGGATAATTAATTCATTGCAAACTTAAAACCTGAGGTAACTTTGTTGCTGGTCTGCAATGCATTCCTCCAACCTGGAACAACACAAAGATACACATCCACGCATCCACACAACTAGGAATAAATTTCATATGGATACTTACCTCAATATGGTCTGGGAGCAGTGGTCTAGGATAATTTAGTGAGAAATGGCTATTTGAAAATACCATGCTAATATTAGCATGGATTTTATTAATCCCAGGTAAGTTTTTCCCATTAGGCAAATATTCTTTGTAGAACTTTTCAGTTTTTGGAATAAACGAAATTTCCCATAACAAACCCGTCAGTAGCTCTGTTACGGTATTCACCGCTCGTTCATAAAAAGACATGCTATCGCTAAACTGTAGGGAAAGAGAAGGGACGAAGGAAGTAGGAAATCTGTTTCCAATATGGATTGAAATTTTTGGGGGAGTTGTTAGAGTGGATATATAAATTGAAGGAGCCTTAAAGTGTGGTATTATTCCCAAAACACAATAATTGAGGAATACGTCAACAATTATCAAGTCAAAGGTTTCCTTCTCCAGTAATTGTTTCAGTTGAGGATGATTCAGAACTAATTTGCAAGCTCTATCCCTGGCAGACATGTTCATTTGGGCAAACATATTCAATTTTCTAAACTCGAACATATTAGGTAATGCACCAAGGAAGTCTTCGATAGTGATGAGCTGAATTTGTCTAACTGTTGGTGGCATGTCCGTAGAATTCACAGGGGAAAGCACAGTGACATAGTGTCCTTTTTCTCCTAATGCTTTAATCAATGGCTGTGAAAATGGAAAACAATTTTTTCCACTTGATTTTTTCGAATTTTCTCAATTTCTTATTAATGAAATGAATCAATGAAAGATAGGATTACCTCGAAAACGTGGATATGACTTCTTGATGCGAGGGGTTGGAGAAATAAAATTTTATCACCGTAACATGATACTCCCAGAATTGTCAAAATTACAAAAATTCGTGTAGAATGCATTTTAGGAAGTCACATACTTCTTATGGAGACTTTCATAATTAAAAAAAGCAAACCTTCAAGTTCAGATTTGCAGAAAAGCCAGAAAGTAGCTTAATTATGGTCATATTTATAATTCAATTTCATGTTATTTTTATCTTTACGTTATCGTTTGTCATTTAAACAATTGATGCATTACACAAACACGCTTTGTGAAGTCAAGTGCGTCTAGCTGAAAAACTATCGGATTGTAGGATAGAAGAAATCATGCTGGGTGAAACCAAGGCCATGGCCGACATTTAATTGAAGAGAGATAAGATCTCATTCATGTTATAAATTTATAATCTCACATAATGACATAATCGTGGTTTCTTTTATTCGAATTTAGTCCCTTTTAGTCTTATTCTTTCCCCTTCTACAAATACACCTGCACGTAGCCTTACAGCAGAGAATAGTAAGAAACATTACGAGTCCAGCAATAACAATTAAAGCTGCTGCTACATCTAATACATAATATTGGAAAAAGTTAAGCTCTCTTGCAGCAGATCGAAGATGAACTGCTCCTTTGTGTCGGAGAACATATTCGGACCAATATACAGCTTTCTCCAAAGGTGTCTCGGGCAAGTCTCTAACGAGCTTGGACAGTTCTTTCACTTTTTGACTGTATCTAATTAAGGAAGAAAATGCTTATTATGCAAAAAATAATATCAAAGGTGAGATCATTGTTAGAACATGCTTAACTTACGAAGGGTTTGAAATGAGCTCGGTAATTGCATCCATCAAGTCTTTTTCGCTAAGATCAGAAATTTCAACAAACTTTGCATAGCCACTCTTCTCTGCATGCCGCACATTGAGATCTTGATCTCCTGTTGAATTGTTCAAGTATTTATGTCATTTTATTGCACTTTTTTAATATTGGGGAGTTTTCAAATTATCGAACCAAAAACTGGTAGCCCTAACACTGGAACGCCATGATACACACTTTCCTGAGTACTGAGAAGGCCACCGTGTGTCATGAAAAGTTTGATGTTTGGATGACCTGAAATAAAATATAACTATGCAAATACCTTCCTTAGACAAGTTAAATGATTTAATAAATACCCCAGAGCCAGTCAAGAATTCATCAAGGTCCTGCATAAATCAAAGGATTACTGTTTTACTCAATTAAAGTTTTAAGCAATAAAGTCATCTCGCAACCTGAGGTAACTTTCCAGCAGGTCTGCAATGCATTCCTCCCACCTCAATATGGTCTGGAAGCAAAGGTCTAGGATAATTTAGGGAGAAATGGCTATTTGAAAATACCATACTGACATTAGCTTGAATTTCATTAATCCCAGGTAAGTTCTTGCCGTTTGGTAAATGTTCTTTGTAGAAATTTTCGCTCTTTTGCACAAAAAGCAAATCCCATATCAAGCCCATTAGCGACTCCGATACGGTATTCACCGCTCGTTCATAAAAAGACATGCTATCACTAAACTGCAAGAAAATGGAAGGAACAAAGGAAGGAGGAAGCCTATTTCCAATGTGGTTCGCAATTGTCGGCGGAGCAGCTAAAGTGGATATATAAATTGATGGAGCCTTAAAGTGCGGAATTACTCCCAAAACACAATAATTGAGGAATATATCGACTATTATCAAGTCAAATTCCTTCTTAAGCAAATCTTCCAGTTGAGGTTGTTTCAAAGCTTTTACGCAAGCTTTCTCCATATGCTCCCAACTTGAAGTGTTCATCATTTGGGCAAACATATTCTTTTTCCTTTGTTCGAATGGGTTAGGCATTACACCAAGTAAGTCTTCGACAGTTATAAGCTGGATTTGCTTTACTGTTGGTGGCATGCCTTTAGAATTTATTGGTGAAAGTGTGGTGACATCGTGGCCTTTCTCTCCTAATGCTTTCATCAAGGGCTGTGAAAGTGGTACAAGTTATGAAATATTCGTTCAAATGAATATGTAAGCCTTCTTTATATGTATGATTAAAATGATACAAAAATTAAGAACATCACCTCGAAAACATGAACATGACTCCTTGATGCGAGGGGCAGAAGAAATAAAATTTTATCACCGTAACACGTTCCTCCCAAAATAGCAAAAATTGCTATAATTTGAAATATTTTAAACGAATGCATGTTTATAAACGAATAATCGTTCTTTCGTTAAAATACAAAGTACTACTGGTTTAAAAATTTGAGAAGTAATATGAACGGTACATTATCTGTGACTGTTCATGTGATTCAACTCATGTGATTTCGTGTTTAAAAACATCCTTATCATATCATAATTATCATGAGACTCGAGACATTTAAATTAAATATCTCCAAAAGTGTTATCAGCCTCGGTATTCTTTGTGGCCGTTTATAATAGATATGCACTTGAATGCAATTCCAAATGAACAAAGATATAACTTACTGGGAATGGGCTTTATTAAATATTTTTAGATAACAATTTTAGGTATGAAAATTAGAGTGTAACCAACAAAGCTGTCATAAGTGAACCAGATTTAGCCGCACCATTGGGAAGATCACCAGCCTTTGGAAGATGTAATAATGCGTTGGCGGAATTACAACTGAGAAGGCGGCTGCTTATTTGGTTACCTTTACAAACATTGCCACTTGTTAATAGTTGATATATTCCTCAATTATTGTGT
>JAHZMU010002038.1:0-11680 GCA_027743725.1 Rambutsinella grinnellia | reverse complement strand
TGCTAACAAATTGCACAATTATCCTATTGTTTATTAGCGATTCATTCCTTTTTAAAGTTGGGGCAAAGACTCCCATGATGGTTGCCATGTGCAATGCAAGAAGTGTATATAAACTACAGATACCAATCGAGAATATCTTTATGGGATCTGAAATAATGTAAAAGTATACTAAAAGTAATTACTGTTAATAAGTAAAAGTAAAGACGGAAATAAAGATGCGTACATTTGGATCCAATCGATCTGGCTGTTAACGTCATATTACGTTCAATAAAATTCAAAATCTCAAGAAAATCTTGCTTATTGAACCAAACCCGCTTCATGTAGAAAATAACGTGGGTAATTGCAATTATACTTTGAACAGTCTTAAAGTAATTGAGAGGATTAGGGTTTTCAGAGATAGAGAACAAGCCCGATTCAGCTTTCTCCAAAAGAGATAAAATGCTCAGGATATTAAATAGTCCACAAAAAATCTAGATATTTCAGCCGTGTAATAATATGGTAAATAAGTACTACTTTTATTGTTAGAATTATGATTCTCTTACTTTTTGGGGAAGCCATGTCGCATAGGTGAAATTTTCATGTTGATGGTATTTCATTCTGAAAGGTGATGTGCAGGTGTAATAGGTAAAATCAAAATAAATTTTAATAAAATAAGACAAATTATTCATTTTCCTTGGGGCAGGCTTATCAAAATCAACAATGGATTTATTGTAAACCAATGTCATCATATTTAAGTTGAAATTCTAAGTTGATAGCGGCAGCAAGAACCATGTACACTGTGGAATTCACTGTGGCTAGACCGTGTGTATGCGAAGATTGATTAGCAGGAATTAGCCTTAATGATTTTAAAATAAATAGGTAATCATCTTGAAAACAATTTGCATTTCTACGTCAAATATTCATAACCTTGCAATTAACGAGACACTTTTAATAGCTTCTACTTCTTACTTATTAGTAACATTGATTATTTCTAATAAATTAAATGTCTGCATAAGTATTTGTTTAGCTGACAATTTAATTACTCGAATGGCTTTTTACTGACTTCTGGACTGCAAGCAAATTATAAAAAAAGTTAGGACCGTTGTAAGAACCTAAAGAATAATCATTATAATTTAGAGCATATCATTTAGAAAAAATTAAATGCTTCGCATAAAGTTTTTTAAGCATTTACATTCCACAAAGTACCATACGTCAGGGTGGAAATATCGCTTGCTTTCACTCCTATCATTTTACTTTGCAAGAGATTGGTAACGGCATGAAGTTCAGAAGGAGGAATGTATCGACTATTTTCATCTCGTTCAATCCACAAGTTTAATGATTCCAACTGAAATTAAATATACTTTGTAAAATGATAATTTTCTTAAATGATCTTATCAAACCTGCCGACTCGTATCCGCTGATAAGATGCAAACGCAAATATTTGTCGCAAGAAAAATAATCATTCTTATCTGCATCAAAAGATTTGGCGTGGTCAAAAGAACATCAATACTAATGCTATTAAATAAAATTGATTCGGCCAAGTAATGCGTCAGCATTGTTCCATACGCCCGGTTTACCAAATCGCATAGTCCCCTTATCGACCTAAACGTTTTGTAAATGTCGGGCCATCTCGAATNGCATTTGACTTTGGAAATAAGCAATGCTTTTATAAGGACAGTATCTTTCAATTTCTAAGCTTTTTGCAAACGCGTAGGCAGCACTCCATACAGTGAGCATGGCAAAAAGTATTCCAAGGTCGACATAAAAAGCCCAGATATTTCTTGCTAGGAAGGCGAGCGCTGCTACTGCAGCGACAAATGTTTCTTCACGAAGCCAGCAATTTTGCACGGACTCTGTAGAATTATTATTGACGAAAAAGAGGTAACCTGCATCAGTTACCAAGTCATGGTTAATGACTGACTCGTTCCATTTTGAATATGGTGCGAGCACTTTGTTGAATGCTGTGCCAAATACAGGTAATATTGCGTATGGCAAGCAGATTATGACAGAAAAGAATTTCTTTTGAATCTGGAAATGAATGATTAGCTGCAAAATAGATTCCTCCCTTCTAGCATAATTCAATATGTTCAAGAACTGGTCTGGATGTCGCCAGTAGAGATTTTGACAGTTCAATTGAAAGCTGAAGGAGATGATGTGGCTCATAAACTGAAAATATTTAATGGGACAAGCCTTTTCGCTTATGCGTGGCATATTTTTACGAATATCTGAAAGCATTACGAGGGTTGCCAAAATTTGGGAGAGACCACACAAAGTCTAAAATGTAAGTTTAGTTAGTTATACTCTTAATTTACCAATAAAATTCACGCTCTAAATGATTACGTACCTTCTGAAATTTTGAAAAGTGAAGATGAAAAGAACCATCCTTATTTTTCCTAAATCTAAACGGGCAATTTAAGAAATAGTAGCCAACTTGAAAATAAACTGATAAAAAATTTGTGAGATTTCTATTCGCTTTCGGAGAAGAGTTCCCATCAATGTCGTACAGAGAGTTAGGTAAGTTTTGAATTGTTCTAATCATTTTAAGATGAGGAAGGAAATAGTACTTCTGTTCCGAAGTGTGATATATTTGCAATGACAACAAAATTTTATAAGACAATTAATGGAAGTGACAGATGCAAATCAAAAAACAAGCTTTAATATGCAATTCCTGAAATTTCTATCAACCCCTTTTACAAATATAATCAAAACTAAGGTATTTGTAAATAATTCAGGCAAAAAGTTTTTGAAGCAATCTATAAATAAACTAAAAGTGGTAAAGAAAGTGGTCCATTGACCATTAATGGTCTGAAAATATGAAATTTATAAACAATTATGAGTTACATGATATGAAGTGTAGTTTAGAATTGGACGCATATAAGAAAATATGTAAATGTTAATCCCATTAGCTGTTAAAAAATAATTGAGAACGTGCATTTAGACTAAACAATTTAGTCTTATAAATATACAATTAATTTAATACTTACGCTTGCCAACATTGAAAACGTGATTGGGAAAGAATTTCCAGCTTTTATCGAAATGGAATGTGTTCCAATTTGCTTTAGCATGTCATCTAAATCATCAATAGGAACTAACTTCTGCTTTCTACTAGCCAATATCCACGTTGAAAATGTTTCTATCTATTAAAATGAGGTGAGTTGATTTAAAAAGTACAGCCAAAAAATGATAACAGTGGATTTGCTTCTTACCGTTTGGCAAATATCTCCAGCCATGTAAAAGATTATGACAGAAGACATAAAATAGAACAGAACGGTAATGATTAATCCCCAGTCCTGTTGTCCTCGTGAGAATATATCATCCCATTTGTTTGAATGATATCAAAACGTTTTCAACCAAAGAAAGTCCGATTGGTACTCCAATCAACTCATTTAGAAAATAAGATAGAGAAATCAGTGCAGAAAATTGATCTTTTGTATGAGTCCAATTAAAGTTTGCTTTCTTTGGCGAAAGCTTCTGACTCTTCTTCATTAAGTTTTGGATACTCTCCGGAGAAATATCCAAGTGTGACATGAAGACATTTAGAAATTCAAAATTATCAAACTAACCAAGAACAAGAAGTCTGTACATGATGACGTGATATAACTGTAAAGAATATTTTAAATTTAAAAGTATAATTCAAGTAAATAATAGATTTATTCACCATTATATTGCTAACTCATGAATTCGAAGAATAACCGTTATCATTCCAATTAAAAAGGTGAAAGCCCAATTTGTTCTGCACTCGCCAAGCCAAAATAATCCAAAACCATCAGACACAAATTTCTCCCATGGCTGAAACTGCCACTCTCCATCATCACTTTTAAGTATCGAAAACAAAGTAATTAAGGTATACAAAATTCCCGCAAAAGAGACTAAAACAGTTGTTATTTTTAGATCACGGGAACTTGGACGTAGAAGGCAATTTTCTTCGCAAACTATAAAATTTAGCAGGTCGACAAATTTGGCTTGATGGAACCACAAGCGTTGCAGCGCAGCCAATTTGTACAAGACATAAATAATTCTTGTTTTAGTATATGTACAGACAAGCTGTACAAGTCTTGATCTAGATGTGGTAGCAATCAGACCTCTCTGATCAGACTCGTCACTCTGCTGTCAAAATGGATCTGCCTGTAGCAGATATGGTGAAGCTGGAAAGTAATATTAGCTCTGCTACGAAACTACTGGCAGAGATTTGTCAAAGCGTGCAAAGCATTGCAAATAATTGTGAAACAGAAAAGAGTAAAAATCCAATTTTTAAAAGTTTTAAAAAGTCAATTGAATTGTTTAAAACGGGAGTAAAGTTTTTGGAAGATGATCTTACTAGCATCAAAGGTCATTTTGGTTATAGTGATTGTGCAAATTGTGACAGTAGCATAATTATCTACGGTCTGGACTTTAAGAATGATCAAGCAAAGAACATTGTTTCAAACTTTCTCCAAAATATTGATCGAAATGTAAATGTAATTTACGTCAAAGTTATTCGCAAAAGCAATCAGCCAAGATCCGTTTGCTATGTGCAGTTAGGCTCGTTGCAGGAAAAAAGAATTATATTTGGTAACTGTCATAAGCTGAAGCCATACAAGCTTAAAGTTTCCATTTGTGATAATTTATCGTTTAAAGACCGCTTGCTACGAAGAAATATTTTAACGGGAAGTAAAAAATTGAAATTATCAGTTGATGTGCAAGGTCAAGTAAAGGAGAATAGGGCTCTGACGGTAGGCGTTGTTGAAACGCCCCCAAACGTACCTAAAGAACCGTGCGAACATGCTGAGGAGCCGATTTCAACTTATCC
This sequence comes from Rambutsinella grinnellia, assembly GCA_027743725.1. Classification (NCBI taxonomy): domain Eukaryota; kingdom Metazoa; phylum Arthropoda; class Collembola; order Entomobryomorpha; family Entomobryidae; genus Rambutsinella; species Rambutsinella grinnellia. The sequence continues at coordinate 6,912 of JAHZMU010002038.1, read as the reverse complement.
AGATAAAAATGTGCGAATTCATGTCAAAGTGATTCATAGTGATGACGAGACAAAAGATGAGATTTCAATTCAAGCACCTACAGGCGAGCGTAATAAACAGTCGGAGCTGCTGGAAAGCTTAGTAAAGCAAGAAGCGAAAAAATTAACACAGCAATATTCAGAAAATGTGGTTACTGTGAAAAAAGCTCTGGCGAAGATGGATAGGTCCAGAAAAGCTGTCTACATAAAAAGTCATTTTCTTCGCAAGCAAAACTGCATTTGTTTTGAAGCTGAAGGATATACGGACCTTAATAGAAACCGATTAAAGCTAGAAGGAATAAATCCCGTAATTTTTCCAGAGATTGTGATGGAGTTAATGGAGTTTAAGAAAGGCTTAAGACAACGACTGGGATACAAAGAAGATGAGCGTTGTTTCTGTTGGGAGATAGCTTTGGAAGAACGCCTATTAAATGAAATAATGACGTACGAAGAGGAATAAATGATAACCGCAGCGCATTTCGTCAAGCCAAGAAGTTATCAACATTCTGCTGTCAAGAAGAAACATATCTCACTCCCTTTTACATAAGAAGCCTGTTATAAAATTTTGAATTCTAATCAATCGACCTTAATTTCTTTTTCTTTGCAAATTCATCATAAAATTGTTATATAGTAATCCATTTAATGTCAAACAGAGAACTTTTAAAAATGTAAAAATTGTACTAAATCATTTAAATTTAGCCACCTTTTTAATAGCAAAATAATTTTTAAAAAATCAAGACTCATGTTATATGCAAATTTTATGTAATTGAATTAATACGTTAGAGCTCCATGGGCCTAGTGCCTTAAAGAGTGTGAATAAATCAAAATCAAATCAAATCAATAATTCTTGTTAAAGCTACCAAGTACATTGACGGGTTCTTAGGGTCGATGGGGAATGCTTTGCGGAAGTATTCAATCATTGAAAATAAATTTACCACAAATGCAAAAAAGCACGCAATTTTCTGTGGCAAGAAAGTAACAGCTTTATAATGAGGGGGGAAGGTGGTGCCATTAATTGATTTTGGATCTAATTTCACACGAAAAGGAGAATAGCAAAGAAAATATGAAAAATTTAAGAAAATTTGTAGAATAACTGCTATTGAATCGGTTTGTTCCATTGCAAATTACATATTTGCCCTCGAATATCTTTGCTGTTAAGTTGTTGGAATAAATTTAAAGCTATGGGAGCTATGACCCAGTAATTTTAATACACTTAATTTTACATATTTTGCAATTATTTATCATCCAATCAGCTAAAAGCCTTAATAAGTTGACTTATTATAATGGTAATTTATTTTTCGTGGATAATATTTGCCAAAAGTACTCATGTGTTAAATAGTCTGGAATGTCAATATTTTCATATTAGAGGTCTTGCACACGCTGACGCGACTGAAGACAAATGACAAAGAGCGTTATCACCATAGTCAGTACCTGCGTTAAAATTCTTAGTTAATAACCTAAATTTCAATGAACATGTATCCTAAAATGAAAAATACAATCTTACATTCCACAACAAACCATAGGAAATCGTGAAGACGCCGTTTCCTGCAGAGAAAAATTCTTTACTGTCCAAAGATGCCTACTTATACTGGATATTAAATCATAATACCTTTAATACCAACATCTTTAAATAATAATTGTTCCATTACAGCATCAAGCTCCACAGTTGGGATTAGTCTTCTGTTCTCGCTAACTTGTTACCATCTCCGAAGGTCATCAAGCTTAAATGTTAAAATAGCGGTTGTAAATTGCTGGATACAAATAAAAACATTTTACCTGCTGCCCAATATCCGCCGACAACACACAAGTTGCCATTGTAGTAATTGTAAATCCAACCAATTTAACAGTTTTGAAAGCATTTGGCGTCTCCATAACACCATCAAATCCAATAATATCGGATAAAATACTTTCTGCCAAGTAAAGCGTTAGTAAAGACCCAAACGCTTTGTTAACTCTGTGACATAATTCATTAACAAACAAATATCTTTTGTAAACGACTTTCCACACATTTCCTTTTTCCTGCAAATTTTTCACAAATAAACGAGAAGCGCTCCATGCTGTCAAAACCGCTAACAAAACGCCAAGGTCATACAGGTAACCCAGCAATGACCTTCCTGTCCAACCTAGAATGGCGACAAATGCTAAAAACTGATCAACACCAGAATTAGCCTTTGAAAATGTCACAGTCGAATTTGCATAAATAAATAGCATTTGACGACCGTCTATAATTAATTGGTTTTTGAGAAATGATTCACTCCATTAATTCGTGGGGTTGAGAATCCTACTCCAAAATAAGTCCACCATGGAGAAAAGCAGAAATATGATAGCCATTGTGTAGGTAAACAATTTGCTTCTTATCTAAAACATTTACACATTCTTGAGTACAAGTTATTTAAATTTAGCTGCTCATAGTTTAAACTTACTTGGTTTCGATTGGCAAAAACTATTTGCTCAGACTGAGTAAGATTTATAACATCCAGTATATCTTTTTGGTTCAGCCAGTACCGTTTAATACAAGTCAGTTTAAAAGCAAAAACGATAAGATGAAGAAGAAGGTCGAAGAAATTGACTGGATCTATACCAGATTGAGCGCTCAGAGCTACGCGTAAATTCTTAACAATAATTAGCATTGTAAGAATATGAAGAAGTCCGCAGATAATCTGTTTTTCAATGAATGAAAGTATTTATTGTAGAAAAGATTTATTAAAAGGTAAAAACTTTACCATCTGAGGAATTGACTTTTTGATATAAAAATCTCCATCCACGCTCCGTCGAAATCTGAACGGACAAATAAAAGTAAAGAATGCAAAATCGAAGAAAATTACTAGAAACTCGGAAAGATCAGTTTTCGGATGAATTTTCCAGTGTGAGGATACACTCGTCCAAATTTGGCCTTGAAGGTTTTTCTTATCCATGCTGACCCTTACTTTCATGCTAACCAACTCACGTAGAGAAAGTGATTATTTGGAAACAAGATATGTACAGGAAACAACAAAGCATATTTACGCTTAGCTAATCGTTGACGGTTGACACGCTTTGTCTCGGCACAATTCGCACCTGCCATCATTATAGTAAAATATATTTCCTTTGTTACTGAAAATGAAAATAAACTGCTGCCAACCGTTACATGTAGTAACTAGTGACAAGGTAATTGGTCAATTAGTTACATTTAAGGTTATGCTAGAAACGAATAAGATGCGAAATAATGCGAAAAATTGACACTGACTCGGCTATTCTCTAATTTGCATTTTATATATTTGTATTTTATATTTGTGATCTACTCTCATAAGCCGTTACATTAAGATTTGCTATTTTTAACTTAAAACTGAACGCAGATTGTAAAGTATGTAATGGCTAACCCAATTAGCTAAAAGACATAAATTGGATATGAAATTCATATCAAATTGTTATTAAATATAAAGACTTACATTCGCCAACATTGAAAATGTTATGGGAAGATCATTGGCTGCCTTTATTGATATTAGTTCGCAATCCAACTTGTTTAAGCATCACATCAACTGCATCCCTACGTATTTCACTTTGTTCATTAATGCTCTGTCTAAGCATCCAATTTGCAAATAGTTCCATCTTAAAAAAAAACATAACGGATCTAATAGTTCATTGCCAATTTTTAAAATAAATTAAATTAATACCTCGCGGCAAATACAACCAGATAAAGTTAGGAATCTAATTTCGCACATCATAAAGAATAAAATATTGATCAACTTTATCCAATCAAGGTTTACTTGTACAAACATCTCATCCAATTTATTTGTATAGTAGAGCAAACTCTCCGTGATGAAAATCCCTATAGGAATTCCAATCAACTCGTTAACAAAATACGAAAAGGTCATTAAAGCAGAAAATTGCTTTTGAATTTTAACCCAATTTCGGTTGGAATTGATTAATGCAAATTTTTCATGGTGTTTCGTAAGCTTCCAGACAGATTGGGAAGAAATGTCAAGAGAAGATGTGAATTCCTTCACGAATATGTACAAAGTTAGTATTGTTGTTGAAAGGAGAAAGTCCGCGCATGATGACAAGGCGCCACTGCGAATTAACAGGGAATTAGGAATTAATTAAAAACTATGTAAATATTTCACATTCTACCCTTGAAAATATCCCATGACTGCCAAACTTCCGGCCAAAATGTCAACTCCTTTACTCCCCCTAAACCTTCCAAGAAAAAACATTGAATAGCCCTGATCCACATACCAACCCCAATGCTTTGCAATGCTCACATTTTCCCCATTCACTTTAAAAAATGGAGTTATACAAGCCAACAGGTAGAGAATGCCAAGAATCCAGGTATTTCTTATCGCTCGTTTTATGGTTGCCCAATTAGGCTGCGCTAGACAATTTTCAGGATCGATAATAAAATTTGCAAGTTCCACAATTTTGTCTTGATCAAACCATAAACGTTTTACTACAATGATTTTATAGACAATGTACGCTATTCGGGCAATTGCTAATAAGTACATTGAAGGATTTTTACGATCTGTTGGGAAAGCACTTTGAATATACGGAATTGTCCCGTATAGATTTAGAATAGCTAATACAATGCAAAGTAATTGTTGAGGGAGAAACTTGACAGTTTTGAAATAGGCTGATGAGATGCTACTAACGTGGTTGTTTCTTTGATTTGAAATTAATTTTAAACGAAAAAGGCAGCAACAAAGGTAATAAGAAAAATTGAAATAAACCTTAAGAATATTTGCTATAGTCGTTTTGGGGAAATAAGATGCTTTGGGCTGGGGAAAGCTGATTACCATGATTGAAGGAACTAGTATTTTATTGTGACTAATGAGTTTTGCTTCAATTCCCATGTTCCATGAACAATGAAAAACGCTAAAGTCAAAGAATGTCAGTTTAATATTAAAGATGGGATGGAATAAATAGAGCTTTAATTACAAGAAAATTGATTTCGAGCTAGGTATGATTTTAGTAGGTCTGGTGACGGACCGTAGTTGATCATATCGCTTATAATTTTATATTGTACCTTTAGATTTTCAAATTAAAAATGGCAAATTGTTGATTGTTAAAGTTTTATAAACACTTCAAGTCAAAAACTAATTAGTAAAATATTGTCAATATTGACCCAACAATAACATTTTATAATTGAGATTAAAACATGTTTTTAGATTACGTAAGAAGGAGAATTTTAATCAGATTAAAAGCAAAGTGAATGACGCCATGTACCTTATACCTTAATGGACGTTTTAACGTAAAATATCTAAGCAAAATAAAAATATATTGTCAGGTAAATATTTATATAAATCTGCTTGTTATTTCGAAAGGAAATTGAACAGGATAGCAAATCATTAGATTTTGGATAGTATATCAATCAACATTAATAATAAGCATTTGTGTGTTATAATTTTATTTAATAGAAAGTTTAACTTATTCCTAAATTGCTGTTCTGACATTTGAATTTGAAATGTGCATTCATAAATCATTCATTGTTCGTAATGATAGAAAGCACTGTTTCGTAAACCCTTTGGGTTAAGCAAAAAATCAATTTTCATTACTCAATATTTTATTTTGTAGTTAACGGGACTGTAGACATATGATGAAAATTGTTACTACAGTTGTCAACACATTCCATAACATGCCATAAGTAATATTGAAGCTATTACTTGCTTTTATTCCCATAGATTGATTTTGCAATTGGCTCATTACCATATGCAGCTCAAATTCTGGAATGGTCAATCTATTTTCGTCTTTCTCAATCCATTTTAGCAACAAGTTCATCTAATAATCAAAATGCTTATATAGAAAATCTTACAAAGTGAAATGCTGATTGGACATACATTTAATATCATGATCAATTTATACTTACTTGACGCGATATCTCTGCTGCCAATACAAACACACAAATTCCGGTAACAAAATAAGCCGTCATCCTAAACTTATCCAGATAGTCCTTGGTGATTAGCATTTCATCCAGACCCATGCTACAGAAAATGATCGATTCCATCAGATAAAATGTTATGGGCACTCCAAAAGTGCTGCTAACCAAGTCCAAAAATTCACGGATGTTTTTGTACTTGCTGTATATCTCAGGCCATTTCAAATTTCCGGAATTTGCCATCAAAGAAGAGGAAAACCTTTTCACAACTTTCCACACAATTAAGACCGGAATCAAAAGAGCAACTTCAGTCATGTACATAACTATATATATTAAAATGTGTCCAATAGCGGCTAGAAAAATAATTGTATTATCTAATCCAGACAATTGCTCAGGCATTTCCTTTTCCGACAATCTTTCTCCTAAGAAAAATGTATATTTTGCTTCTGCAATCAAAGAAGGTTTCAAGTTAAATTCATGCCAATTCGCTATAATTCGTCTTTTAAAAGCTATATAAATGCTGAGCACTATAACAAGCATATAAAAGAGTCTGATGGCCCATTTATTTAATTGTTTTCGTTTTAAGGATGAATCCTGCTTGTAATGAATTTCAAGGTTGTTTGCAATAAAATTTACAAAATTCAAGATTTCTGACTTCTGAAACCAGAAAAGGTTTGCAATCATTGTGCTTAAAAGAACAGTGACTGTCCATGATAAAACGGCAAAGTAATGGATTGGGTTTGGTTTTGCTGACGAAGGGAAATCGGTTGTCTTGCGTACTTCCTTAATTCTCGTTAGAAAATAAAGTGTAAATAAGATTCCAGAGAGAATCTGAATATCATACATTTTAGTTAGTTAAAATAGTTAAAATCTCTTAAATTAAAATAGGTAACACCTTCTGCGGCAAGAACGAACCCGAATAGAAACATCCAGATTCATCCTGGACAATTCGAAAAAGCGAAAGAAATGTAAAATATGCAAAGTCAAAGTAAATTTTAATTAAATCTGTGAATGTGCTGATTTCACGGGGGCTTGCGTTATTCTTA
>JAHZMU010002037.1:0-13128 GCA_027743725.1 Rambutsinella grinnellia | reverse complement strand
TGGGAATGGATTTGGAATTAGAGGATGACAATAGTTTCTGAGCATTATTTAATGGTTAATTTGTTACAAAATAATAAATGATCTCTTAATACTGTTACAAGTGTATGTATCTTACATGATTTAATTTAATGTTTCGTTTCATTCGTGCCATCTTGTCTTACAATCGGACAATAAAGATTTTGTTACAATAAATGAATTCTGTTCAACAACAACTATATTAAATATTTTATGCTGTTTGAATGCTATTAAGTTCATAATGATACGAATTCATGGAAAAACGTAATTTTATGAATGAATTCTATTCGTCATATACTATCTTCCAAAGTCAACCAAACCAGTGAAAGTCACCAAGCAGTCTAACCTGTTAACTAGAAACGCCTCTCAAAACCTGCAGTGAGCTCTTATTTCGCAGATGTATTGGTATTTCCAGCATTTACGTAACAAAACTTATCCAGTTTGCTATACGTTTTCATATCTATACCCAGTAAGCCCACTCTTTCCCAGCCAAGAATGAGTAGTGTCAAATTCTAAAAGGTTTGGAAATTTGAGCAGTGATGATGTACAGATGCCTGAATTAAAATATCCTCCCCTGCTCTGGTCATTTGAAAATTATGCATAAGAATTAAACTATTTTTGTTAAAAGGTATATTTTAACAGTTGCAAAAGTAACTTTCCGTTGCAAACACAGAATAATTTTGTGTAAAGCATGTGCATATTGAACCTAATTAAAATGCATTTTCAAGGATAAAGAAAAGGAATTGTTTTCAAGATGTGGAAAAAGTGGAACTTTGTCTTTACTTGTGCATTTTTTCTTGCCCTGAAAAATTCATATGCAGCAGGCGAGGCAAATTATCCTCTTTCACAGTAAGAGTTTTTGGATTTTAGTCATTTTATCAATTGAAACAAATATATTTTAAAATTTGGTTTACTTCAAAATAAATTTTGCTTTCCACAGACCTCAAATTCTAATCCAGAATGGACACATTTACTTTATCCCGGCAGCGAATAAAAATTTAATATTAAAAACGACGGGAGGTGGAAAAGTTGTTTTTAATGATCTAGAATTAAATTCATTAGTTGGCTCGGTATGTGATTAATCATTAATCTCTCTTCACGGTTAAGTTTTGCTGTATGATTTTTGATTTTCTGCTCAGATTCAAAATAGCTCACGAGACTTAAACACTTTCAAGACTTTATTTGGGGGACAATCCTCTGGAGGAGGTGGAGGCATTTCAAGTAGAATTTCGAGTATTGAGCAGGTCATTTGGTTTCCTTCAAATTATTAAGAAATATTAGAAAAATCATAAAATGTTTGAAACTGTCGTAGGCTGTACAGCGAATAAACCAAATCGAATCGCTGGATGATCGTTTAACTGATCTGGAGAGACGAGTGGCAGCAGCAAATAATGGATCCGATAGCGGAGTAAAATTAACTATTATTAAATTTCCTAAATATTTGAGTTATGCTTTATGATTATTTGCATTTAAGGGAGGAAGAGTCAATAGCAGGATTAGAAGGCTAAGGAACCGGGTAAAGTCTAATCAATTTCTAGTCTGAAAACTGAGTTTTCATAAAACTTTCCATTTAAGGTCGAAGCTTTGGAAAACCGATTAAATGGCTTGAGCACCGACGGTCAAAATCCTTGCTACAGTAATCCGTGTTCCAATGGTTTGTTTTCATAATCTTTTTCTCTAAATGCTTCTCATTTTTCATCTAAAATTAATTGCTGTAGGTGGCACATGCATCCCGACAATGTTTGGGGCATACTGCTATTGTCCAAGTGGTTGGGAAGTACGTTGACTATTTATTCTCTTCAATTATTTAGAACAAAATCTTTTATTTTTCATGATTTAGGGTGAGCGTTGTAATCGAGATGTTAATGAATGTGCAAACTTTGCTGGAACAGAACTTGGATGCCAAAATGGGGCAAGTTGCACCAACACACCCGGCTCATACCAGTACGTAATAAAGAAAATTTCTCCTTAAAATTCGTTACATTTACACTTTTAAATTGGAATAATACAGATGCGCTTGTGTAAGCGGTTACATGGGCATACACTGCACGAAGCGTTCAGGCGGTTGCTCAAGTGCTTCCGCTTGGGAACTTTGCGGACATGGGATTTGCGTAGATCAGCATGGAGGCTCCAGTCCATACACTTGTATTTGCGATTCTGTAAGATGATATTTAGAAAATTGTTTCCACTATTGCTTAAATGATTTTTAAATTATTAGGGATGGACACACAGCTCAAGATCTCCATCCTGTACTGTTGACATCGACGAGTGCTCCCAATATCACACAACTTGCTCAGCAAATCCACAAGTTTCATGCATCAACACTCCGGGGTCATATATTTGTGGACCTTGTCCTCCAGGTACAACCCTCTTAGACTTTTGTATAGAAAATAGATAAGGTTTTAATTTGATTTAAAGGCTACACGGGAAATGGACATCAATGCATTGACGTCAACGAATGTCTTAATAATAATGGAGGATGTAGCGTTAATCCAATGGTCCAATGCACCAACACAATTGTAGGCAAATTTAATTACGTCTACAGTTAAAAGAACCAATAATAGTTGTTTTATAAATCAGGGCTCTAGAAATTGCGGGCCATGTCCTCCAGGATTTATGGGAAATGTTCAAAGTGAAAGTTGTTTGCTTTGTTGAATTTAATTTAATCGTTTTTCTCTCTCTAGTAATTGGTCAAAGCTTTGTGCAATGCGTTTGCCCTGCCGGATACTCCGGAACGGGAATGGGCTTTCATGGATGCATTCCAACTCATCAAGGTGTTATCCCCACGCTACCTCCAAGTGGAAACTTATGTGCTTCAAATCCATGTCAGAATGGTGGCGTCTGTCATTCATATGGAATAACTTTTACTTGCTCTTGCATATCGGGATTTACAGGTTTTTTTAACATTCTAAATTATGAATCATCATTTTTCTCCAATGTTACTTTAATGGAAACTAAACTACTTTCAAGGGCAAACGTGTGCAACAAGAGCCGATCCTTGTCTCGGTCAACCATGCATGAACGGTGGAACATGTCGATCAACTGGCACTACTTTTACTTGCTCATGTACTTCCGAATATACCGGGGATTTCTGCGAACGGCAGATCGAAAGTAAGGAGATATTAATAAAATACAGTTTAGGGAAGGAAAAGCTAAATGCTCTACTTTCCCCAGGTTGTGGAGGCTATTTATCCGGAGAACAAGGATCGGTCAAGTATCCTCAAACGCAGGCTACCTACGATCACAATACTTTTTGTGAATGGACGTTGCAAACAACACCAGGAAAAATCTTCAACTTTACATTTCACAGCTTTCACCTCGAAGGAGGAACGCGATGTGCATATGACTATCTGGAAGTAATACAAAATTCACAATTATATCCTCAACTCAGTTTTATTAAATTTCGTCTCATAGTTCCGTGATGGCTCTGATGCGCAAGCGCCTGTACTTGGAAGATATTGTGGAAACGATTTACCAAATGGAGGAAGTTTATTATCCACTCATAACGCGGTTCACATGGTCTTTCGCTCTGATCACAATGTGTTTGGTTTGGGATTTAATTTTACATGGAATGCCACAGATCCAGGTAAATTATTTAAAAAATAGCTCATAAAAACACAAAATAATTTTATCTTCAATATTAGTATGCGGAGGAGTCTTCGAGGGCCTGACTCATGGAACTGTCCAATCTCCTGGTTATCCCGGAAACTATCCGCATGACCGCGATTGCACTTGGCAAATCAAAGCCACTCTTGGCAAGCGATTGCAACTTGTCTTTGCCACTTTCCAACTCGAGCAACATCCAAACTGTTCTTATGATTATGTCGAAGTCTTAGATGGTTTGGAGGACACTGCTAACGTATTGGAGAAATTATGCAATACAACATTACCAGCCCCAGTGACATCTTCAGGCCCTTACTTATCAGTACGATTTCACTCTGATGACTCGAGCTCAGACAAGGGCTTTCTAATTACTTATTCTGAAGTACCAGGCGTTCCAGGCTGTGGAGGACTACTCACATCGGCTTCAGCAGTTTTCTCCTCTCCCCAACATCCCCAACCTTATGCTCATGGCTTAGAGTGCGATTGGTTAATTCGGTTACCTTCGGTGGATGATAAAATAGGCGTTTCATTTTTAACCTTTCAGTTAGAAGATAGTTATGGACTCTCGTCCTGCATGTATGATTATGTTGAGGTATTTCAGTAATCTTTTCTCATGATTGAAGAGAAAGTTAATTCTAAAATTACTTTTAAGATTCATGACGGACCATCAATCACAAGTCCATTATTGGGGCGCTTTTGTGGAGGGAATATGCCCCCAAATCTGAAGTCAAGTAGTAATCAACTATTTATTCGGTTTAAATCCGACGAGTCAATTGCACTTGGGGGATTCTCTGCAAAATATGACGCAAGTTAGTTATCTAATTTTAAAGCTTGAAAATGAATGAAATATTTACTAATAAAAAAATATCAGTTTGCGGAGGGGAATTCACATCACCGGATGGAGTATTAAGGTCCCCTTACTACCCTAGTAATTATCCGAAACACAGAGACTGTCTTTATGTCATTAGCCAACCGGCTGGAAAGGGAATTAATTTGCAGTTTTTGGACTTTGATATCGAGCCCGGGACGGACGTGAATTGCTACTTTGACTATCTCGAAGTAAATTTGATTTCATTTTGATTAAACTCTTTTTTGCAACTATTTAATTTTTATTAAGATAAGAGACGGCGACAGTGCAAACTCCTCCTTAATTGGCCATTACTGTGGCCCTCCACAATCAGCTCCGGATATTATAACTTCATCATATAACTACTTATGGATCAGATTCAAAACTGATGGTTCCATTCAAAATAGGGGCTTTTTGGCAAACTACTCAAATTTTGACACAGGTAATGAAATTAATTCATCTCATTAAAATTCAAATTAGAAAATTCTAATCATATGTGACAATATCAGGTTGTGGGGGCATTCTAAGAGGGTCCGATGGAACGATCTCATCTCCAGGCCATCCTGAAGTTTACCCTCATGGAGTAAGGTGTATGTGGGTTATACGCGGACAACCAGGAGAGATTGTCCGATTAAGTTGGGACGTATTTAGTTTGGAATCGAGTTCAAGTTGCATATACGACTCTGTCGAGATTTACGATAATTCGACAGCGTTTATCAATGGAAGTTTGGTGGGAAAGTAAGTGTGTAATTCCATACTTATTTTGTTGTATACTAAAATGTTTTAAATCAGGTTCTGCGGGCAAGAACACCCTCCAATTATAACATCGTCGGATACAACACTAACAGTGATATTTAAGTCAGATCACAGCGCAGCGTATGATGGCTTCAGTGCAAACTATAAATTTTTGAATGCCTCAACAGGTAAGTCTAGAGAATATTTTGTTAAAAAGACTTGAAATTAAATTTTGATTTAGTTTGTGGAGGAAACTACTTCACGGAGTATGGACTGTTGACCTCTCCTCGATATCCAAATAATTATCCAAATAGCAGAACATGCACTTGGGTAATAACTGCACCGCGTGGAAGACAAGTCGAATTGAATGTGACCGACTTTGACATGGAAGAAGGAGGGAGCGCTGGTTGCCGTTATGATTACCTGGAAATTAGGTGGGTTTCATTAAGAAAGCAATTAAATTGACATGGGGGTAATTTGAGATTTTTTTTAGGAATGGACCATTTGCGACATCTCCGTTAATAGGGAAATTCTGTGGAAATCGAGCTCCTCCTACGATAATCCCTTCGTTCTCAAACACTTTGTACTTGAAGTTCAAAACGGACTCTTCGCATACTCGACGAGGCTTCAAGATTATTTGGGACGCTACTGGACTGTTGACCTCTCCTCGATATCCAAATAATTATCCAAATAGCAGAACATGCACTTGGGTAATAACTGCACCGCGTGGAAGGCAAGTCGAATTGAATGTGACCGACTTTGACATGGAAGAGGGAGGGAGCGCTGGTTGCCGCTATGATTACTTGGAAATTAGGTGGGTTTCATTAAAAAAGCAATTAAATTGACATGGGGTAACTTGAGAATTTTTTAGGAATGGACCATTTGCGACATCCCCGTTGATTGGGAAATTCTGTGGAAATCGAGCTCCTCCAACTATAATCCCTTCATTCTCAAACACTTTGTATCTAAAGTTCAAAACGGACTCTTCGCATACTCGACGAGGCTTCAAGATCATTTGGGACGCTACCTCGAGAGGATGTGGAGGAGTTTTGAGAAGTCCGTCTGGCTCAATTACTTCTCCAAATTATCCATCGGCTTATGGTGGTGCGGTGGAATGCATATGGAAAATTTTGGTGAATGAAGGGAGTGCTGTTCAGATCACATTTGTGGATATCGACTTGCAGCCTTCAAGTTCCGCCCAGTGCAGATATGGAGAGCGCGTTGAAGTATGTTCTAAATATAAAGTTTTGATATAATCTAATGATAAATTGAAATTTAATCAGGTTTTGGACGGTCCTGAAAGAAACTCTAAGTCTTTAGGCCGATATTGTACCGAGGACCACATCATATCTATACAAACTACTGGGAGTTCAGCAACAATCAAGTTTGTCACTAGCTTCTTTGGTGGAAATGGAAGGGGCTTCCAGCTTAACTTTAGGACACGTAACTTTAAAATTAATTTGACTTTACAAAATTCTAATTGATTATTTGGTCTAGTGTGCAACCGGGTTCTGAAGGGATTCTCAGGCGTGATTGAAAGCCCGAATTATCCCAATCCCTATCCGCATAATAGAAACTGCACATGGACGATAGAAGCGAGCCGGGGAAACAAGCTGAATATTTCCTTCTCTCATTTTGATGTCGAGGGTCCTTACAGGGGCAACTGCAGTTATGATTTTGTCCAGGTAAGCTGAGCTAATTATTAATCGGATTTAAACAGCTCATCACATATAATAAATGCAGATTAGTGAATGGAAAAGACAATACATGCATTATGATGGAGACCGAAACAAAACAATTCTTGGCACTTATTGTGGATCGAATCGTCCCAGACTTGTATCTTCAACGAAGGACACCGTCTCAGTTTCTTTTGTTTCGGACTATAGCCATGCACTAAATGGTTTTAGATTAGAATGGAGGCAATTTGGTAAGATATTTCACGAGATTATTACGAAATGATATGCTAATTGTGCGATTTTTAGGATGTGGAGGGCGAATAATAGGAGACTATCGATACATCAGCTCTCCAGGTTACCCGAATCGGTACGAGCATTCAGTTGAATGTGTCTGGCAAGTGACGACCGAAATAGGGACGAAAGTACGACTGACAATTTACGATTTGGATATCGAAAGAGGTCACGAGTGCCAATGGGATGGATTGGAAGTTTATGGCGGGCCTGATAACACGTCGCCTCTTATCTCGCGAATTTGCGAAAGCACTTCCACCAGTACTGTTGTTGAATCACACGGGAATAATATGTACATTAGATTTTACAGTGATAGTAGCGTAGCATCGAAAGGGTTCTCTGGTTATGTTTATCAAACCAGGGGAGGATGTGGAGGCACTTATTCGGGCGTTTCTGGTTACTTATATTCGCCAAACTATCCTGGCAATTATGACCACAATGATGACTGCTTTTGGATTATCAGAACGGATCCGAATCATGTTGTGGAGCTTACCTTTGAAGAATTTGATGTGGAAAGACATATCAACTGTACTTATGATCATATCGCTGTAAGTAACTTTAGAGGCAAGATTAGAAATGAAGCTAATCAAGGACATTCTGCAGGTTTATGATGGAGAATGGACAGGCAGTAGTTTGTTGATGATGCACTGCGGTAACCAGTTACCTGATCCCCCTGTCATAAAATCAACAGGGTCTCAAATGCTGGTTAGATTGAAAACTGATGGGTCTGCGGCTGGAAAGGGATTCAAGGCAAAATATACTCGGGTGAGGTTATCAAACGTTTGCGCTTTCACTTCATGCTTTCACTTCATACTTTCACTTGATAGGCGTGTGGAGCTCGTCTTCGAAGATACAGTGGAGGAGTGATAACGACCCCGAATTACCCCGGCATAATGTCCTTAAGTGGGAGTGCGAATTGTAGTTGGATTATTGAAGGGATGGATCCAGACGCTCGGATTACACTGACCTTTACATATCTGGACATGGCAAACACGGTCTGTGATGAAGCCTATGTCGAAGTTTTGGATGGGGATGATTGGGATGCTCCGTCAATATTTAAAGGATGTGGTGGGACTATTCCACCAGCATTGACAAGCAGAGGAAACGCGATTATTTTGCATATATCAGGAAATCATTATCATGGACATGGGTTTAGGGCTGTGTATGATATGTCGTCGTCAGCATGTGGAGGAACCCTGACAGCTGCGAATGGCTCCATAACTAGCCCCAGCTATCCCAACGGCTACCCTCCAAATATAGAATGCATTTGGATTATAAAAGCTTCCCCGGGTAATCGGGTGCAACTTTCCTTCCGAAGACTGGACATTGAATCGAGTGACTTTTGCAATTCCGACTTTGTTGAAATTCACGAGGGAGGAGCGGATGGTCCTCTACTTGGTCATTATTGTGGGAATGAGATCCCTACTAATATTAGTGCTGCGGAGCAGATTTGGATGATGTTGAGGACGGATGGGGAAGGACAAGCGCCTGGGTTTTGGGCGGATTTCAACTTATGTAAGAAAATAAATAATTTTATTAAGCCTTTTAATAACATAATTAAACATTAGTACATGGAGTGGAACTAACTGGCTCTACTGGGCTAATTGCATCGCCAATGTATCCCAGCTCGTACAGCGGCACTGGAACCTTTACATGGCGGGTTACGGTGAATGAAACGTTTGGGGTTGAGCTCTCCTTCAGGGACTATCAATTGGATGTCTACTGGCCTAATTGCATCGCCAATGTATCCCAGCTCGTACAGCGGCACTGGAACCTTTACATGGCGGGTTACGGTGAATGAAACGTTTGGGGTTGAGCTCTCCTTCAGGGATTATCAATTGGACGCGTATGATGCGACAAATTGCGAATATTATGATACAGTTACGGTATGAAATCACCATCAGAATCAATCCTTAATCCTGGATTATTATGAATACTTTTATTAACTTCCTCAGATTTATGATGGCTACGATGAAGACGCGCCAGTTCTTTTAACTGCATGCCAAAGGGACAAACCGGATCCTGTAGTCTCCACTGGAAATGTCGTCTTCGTACATTATCGCAAGGTTACCTGGGCTGATAAGTTTTTATTGAGGTGGCAGCAAGTTCAAGGCTCTGTAGGAGGAGTAAATACATTCGCAACGAATGTAACGGGTAAGCAGTTGATGGAAGATTGAGACGAAGAAGACTCATAAAATTCATAAAATATTTTATGTTTAGGCTGCGGAGGAAACTTTTCTGTTGTTCCGAATAACGCCACCACTCTTATCAGTCCAGGCTTTCCTCTATCGTATTTGCCCCATCTTAACTGTGATTGGTCTTTTGATGCCCCACCAAATTATAGAATTGCGTTGAAAATCAACACTTTGGAATTAGAGAATTATGCAAATTGCATGTATGACAGAGTAGAAGTATATGATGGTAAGATTGAGATACTCTATTCTGATTGGAATACTTTTTAGTAGTTAAAGCGGACACTTTTGCAAATTTTAGGAGTAAGAGGACTTCCAACTTACCAATTAAACCAATCTTTATGCATGCCTATGGAGCAAAACAAGACGTTTTTCTCTTCAGGACGGTTCCTTCGCCTCGTTTTTAAAACGGATAGTAGTGGATGGAGCTCAGGATTCAATTTTACTTTGAGCGCTGGTATTTTAAAAGCGCATTTTGATATTTTGCTTAATTACTTTGAAATAACCAATTAACAAAATTTTAGAATGTGGTGGATACATCCGCGATTCAAGAGGAACTGTCTCGAGCCCCAATTACCCAAATAACTACATCTCCTCAAACTGCATTTGGCGAGTTGTGGTCAGACCCGGAAGGACAATTCGTATCACTTTTAATACCAATTTTGAAATTTATAGTGCGGGTGGTCAATGCATAACAGATCAACTTGTGGTATGTATTTGCAACAAATTATAGTGGAGAGTGAAAGCAATAAATGAAAATATTTTGGGTTAGTTACGAAACGGTGGAAATGACGAGTCACCATTCTTAGGAGCTGGACGCTTCTGCGGAACAACACCTCCAACTGGTTTGGAAACGAGTGGAAATCATTTATATGTCCATTTCAGTTCTTACACGCATGGAGGAAAGGTATGACTTTAAAATTATTTTGTTTTTAGACGGAATTTTAAATTTTTAAATGACTATTTCTTGCTAGGGATTTGCATTCACATACGAAGAAGTTTCATTAGGCTGTGGGGGCAATGTTCAACTAACTGATGGGGCACCAAACACACTTATTCAATCCCCCAACTTTCCCCAAATACCTCCTCCGTATACAGAATGCGAATGGGTATTTAGCGCACCGCAAGGTGAAGCCGTTCAGGTCGACTTTGTGGCGAGTTTTGAACTTACATATTCTCCAGGGTAGGTATTCGGTTTTAAGATGCAGTTTCAGAATAAAATGATCTATTGCAATTTGCAGTTGCCAAAATGCGGGTGTAGAAGTGAGGGACGGTGGAACCGCTATTGCCACCGAATTGGGCTTGTTCTGTCGGGAAACTCCGGGGACATTAAAATCAACGGGGAATGTCCTTTACTTGAGATATTACACGAACGTTTTGGAACCAAGGACTGGATTTAAAGCTCAAGTTAAAATTGGTAAAATAAATAAAATATTAACAACTGGGAAATGTATTAACGGAGTTATTTCAGCTACATGTGGAGGCATTCATACGGGAAGGTGGGGAACAATTAGCTCTCCCGGTTTTCCAGCAACGTATGAAACCAACTTGGATTGTGTTTGGACAATAAAAGCTCCTCGTGGAACTTTCATCATTTTGGAATTTATAAACTTTAATTTGGGTGCAAGTGGTAGCAATTGCACGAAGGATAAGATAAATATTACGGAGCAGAGTTCAGTAGGTATGAAGAATGTTTCAATTGCTTTAAATAATGATAATCCAATTGTCTCACATTGCTCCAATCATCATTAGATGTTATCGACCCAAGAAACTGGACGTTTTGTGGAAGCTCTGATACAGGTCTACCCTATGGTGTACATTCGGGCTCGAACGAGATCCAAATCCGATTTATTAGTAATAACCAGAGGGAGACACAAAGAACAGGGGTTGGATTCAAGCTTCGATATCGAACTCGGACTCAACGTATGTTTTCAAATTCAGTAAAACTATTTAATTAAAAGGTTTTAAAAATTATCTGTACTTTTCTTGTGAAGAATGTGGAGAAAATGTGAGAACTCCCACTGGCTTTATAACATCACCCGGTTACCCAAGTCCATACCCCGACTACATGTACTGCGTTTGGAGAATATATGCACCGGAAGGGCGGCGAATTCGTTTGGAATTTACAGATTTCGATCTGGAAGAAAGATTGACCCTTCAAAGTGGGCGGAATTGTCATGCAGATGCTCTTTGGGTAGAATATTAGTTGAATGCTTGACTGGGCATCTAAAAATATGTTTTTACTCTTAGATTTATCAAGGCGCATTTCGTGCTGTCCGCTCTCCTTTGTACAATGGTAGCCTTTGTGGTTCCGCCCTTCCTCCCCCAGTCGAGTCAAGTTATAGTGAACTAACCATCTACTTTAAAACGGATGGCTCTATCGCTCACAGAGGCTTTAAACTTCGATACACGACAGATTTAGAAGCGATATGTGGAGGCACTCTGAACCAAACTGGAGGCATCATTTCCTCCCCCAACTCAACAACTGGAACGCCCAATACCACAACCAACATCTTCTGTGAATGGAAAACAGAGCAAAGTGTTGATTTGCACGCGTACGATTATTCTTGGTATAACCGAAGACGTGGAAACTTAGATGGGAATGGAACAATAATTGCGACAATTCACAACCTTAAAATCCCAAGTTGGGGTGCAAGGGATCCACTTTGTTCTCAAGGCTTCTTGCGAATTTCTCCTGATCATTCGTATGTCCGATATAAGTGGAGGAAGCTCTGTGGCTCTTTGACAAACGAGAAGATCTATCTTCCTGGGACATCCCTAATGGTAGAGTACGCGTCGGAAGACACCAACGCTACTTTTAACTTAACATACCGTACCGTTCCTTGCGGAGGAGCTCTTAACGGTCCGGAAGATAATATTACGAGCTTGAATTATCCTTCAGGATATCCAATAAATACGGAATGCATTTGGACTGTTGTGTACGGTGGGGGCTCTCAGGTAAAAGTCAAGTTTTACGATTTGGATTTGGACGACCACGAAGGCTCCGATGGCTGCGATAGGGATTACATAATAATTCGAAATGGAAAGTATCCGTCATCGCCCCAGTTAGGAAAGTATTGTGGGAATTCCCTCCCTCCAGATATTAGTTCGATGTCACCCGAACTCTGGATTGAGTTCCATTCGGATGGGAATGCAGATGGGAATAAGCGTGGCTTTCAGATCGGTCTTGAAGAAGTTAATCATGCTTGTGGTGGAGTTGTTCACAGGAAGTATGGAAGGCTACAGTCACCAATAGGAAATGTTAATTCCCGGTACCCGGTTAATGTTGAGTGTGAATGGATAATCGAGTCCGTTCCGGGATATATGGTCAACGTTGTCTTTTTTGGGAGGTTTGATATTGAAAATTCAACTAATTGTACGAATGATTATGTCGAGGTAAGAACAACTTCATTACAAGTTGGTCTAGAGAAAGTTTTATCAACTCGTTTGATTCCAGATTTTCCAAAAGAATGATTTGAATTGGATATCAAAAGGAAAATATTGTGGAAGACAGTTACCCGCAGCCATCAACACGACGAGTACATCTGTAAAAGTCCTCTTCAAATCTAATGAAAATCTAGTCGGTGATGGTTTCCAACTTTATTGGTACTCTCCTTGCGGCGGAGTTTACACAGAACCTGAAGGACTAATTCGATCCGCCCACTACGACTCGTTTAACCACAGCAGTCACGTTAATCCAGGGAGATTCTGGAGCTGGCAAGGATGGGAGTCGACGTATAGAGTGGCTCAGTGTGATTATATCATTCAG
>JAHZMU010002036.1:0-12616 GCA_027743725.1 Rambutsinella grinnellia | reverse complement strand
GATAACTACTAATTGTAAATTGCTTCCAATTAAAGGATTGAGTTGAAAATTAAAATTCGAAAAAAGAAAAATAGAGAGCCCAACTCCACATCATATGGCCATGAAAAGCCAAATGAAAGGGATGAAAATGAAAAGAGAAAACCCTCGCCTCGTGGTTGTGTGAAGAACGTCATTTTTTTACGTTCAAAAAAACGTTCTCATTTCCTACTTTGATTTCTAGCTTGACTTCTCTTCACTCTTTCAAGGTGTAAACGTTTTTAATTTCTGTTAAAATATTCCTGCCTTTTAGAATTAAATTGACAGTTCCAAAATAATTTTAATTAATTAGAACTTTTCTCTGCTTTAAAAAAATTAATTAAATGCTGGTTCAGCTAGTTTAAAATTTCAAACAAAATGAGTTTGAGTTTAATTGCAGCGGCTTATTTAATTGAGGATGATGATGATGGACAATTCTGTGAGAGTGAAGTGGGGTTTGTTGAAGAGGAGTCTGACCCTGTCCCTGTTGATAAGACGGAGGATAAGCAACCAATTAAAAGTGACGTGGCATTAAAAGTTGCTGAAAAGGTGAAAGTTGCATGATTCGAATTCCAAAGTTGGCGAAGAAAAGAAGGATGAAGTTAGTGGAAATAAGAAGACCGAAATCGTCAAAACTGTTGAGGGACCAAATGGCAAAGCAATCAAGGAGAAAGGCGACTCCAGGTCAAAGCGCGACATAAGGACTATCAAAAAAGGGGACATTCCGCCAAAATCATCAACTAAGAAACCGTTCAAATGCCCCTTTTGCTTCATAGTGTATTTGAAGTCGGATGACCTAATTCATCATGTAGGTCAAACTTTTATATGACATGTTGGATAAATTACTTAATTTAATATTTTCTTTAATGTTTTAGCTCCCAACTCATAGACGAAGTAAATCCAAGATTGGCAGTGTCTCCAACGACCAACCTAATAATGACAGTGGAATACCTGATGCTTCTTCAGACAGTGGAAACGGGAGCGAGGACGAATCTACGAAAAGGTCAAAGGAAACGGGTAGATGGTCTTGTGTTATAGGCGGAGCAACTTTTTGGCGTTCTTATGATCATGATAATCACGTAAGAAAATAGTTTTCAGTCTCTTTAAATATGCTATTATTCTAGGTACTTATTTAATTACATTTTTAAATATTCAGATGGATGAGAATAGGTTCAAGTGTCCATTATGCCCTAAAGGATTTAGCCAATTATCATTGGTTCAAGCCCACGTAATTACTCTTTAATATTAATATCTAATAGTTTAAAAAGCAATTAAAGGTAATAAGTTTCTTTTCTGTTATCTCAGATTTCGGAAGTACATGGTGATAACAGAACCCTATCCAGACGGTTACTGAAAAGTTCAAAATCGAAGAAAGTCAATGTTGAAGCAATCACAAAGTCTTCGAGTCAAGACGGGGTAAACCATTAGGATATAAAAATCAAAAAATCGAATTTTGTAATATGTTTGAATGTAAAATATTTCCTTTCCTTTAGAGAGTTTTGCGCCCATGCCAGATTATCCTGAAGCGATGTGACTACATGATGAAGGAGTCTACCGTTAGTCTTCACAACTCTTCTGATAAGCCAAAAACGGAGAGGTCCCTTTACTCGAGAAATCCGACTGCTTCGAAAGGGCCTATGAAAAGAACAAGAGCTGGGTATCAACCAGCCATTTCCAATAACAAAAAATTTACCAACGAAATTAGTGATTTAACATCATCAGAGGAAACATTTAGTTGTACCAAGTACAAAAAATCGTTTAGAAATGCCAGAAACTTACGGGTTCACATGAATTCACACGGGAACACATACAGATGCGCCCATTGCAATAAAGGATTCAATTCCCAGTCTCTCTTATCAAGACATCTCCCCGTTCACCAAAAGGAACCTTCAACTCTGCCAGAAG
The DNA here is from genome assembly GCA_027743725.1 of Rambutsinella grinnellia. Lineage (NCBI taxonomy): Eukaryota > Metazoa > Arthropoda > Collembola > Entomobryomorpha > Entomobryidae > Rambutsinella > Rambutsinella grinnellia. The sequence continues at coordinate 10,696 of JAHZMU010002036.1, read as the reverse complement.
GATCGGACTTGTGCCCTTACTGCAATAAAGTGTTTTCAGACTCTAATAATTTCAACGAACACTTAAAATGCCACCGAAGAGAAGCCCCACACAAGTGCTCTATATGTTCGAAATTCTTTACGACAAAGCATAACTTAGCTATGCATAAGTACCGAAGCCACTCAAAGAAAGCTTCTTACGAGTGCACCCATTGCAGTAAGAAATTCAAAAGTAAGAATGGGTTATCAAGACACTTGGTAGTCCACACGGGTGCCAAACCGTACCAATGCCCGCGGTGTCCCAAAAAGTTCAGCGTTAATCAATATTTGAAAATTCACCTTATGCGTCACGATGGAATAAAACCTTTCGGCTGCTCTATTTGCATGAAAACCTTCGTATGCAGAACCGATCTGAATCAGCACAAGCCGGTCCATTCAGATGCAACACCATACAAATGCTCGGAATGCCCAGCACGCTTTAAATGTTCCTCTACTTTAAAAAAGCATCAAGTAACTAAATAATTATAACAAATTGTGTTTATGCAGAATACGTTATACTTCTTATAAGCTAACTATAAAACTGTTTTTTTTTTAACTTTTTTCCAGAAGAAGCACCTTCCGAACACGAATATCCCAAAAAGAATGGAAGAGTCTGTACCTCCCACTGAATAACGTCATCAATTTGATTGTGAATTGAAATCTTAGGTCATGATTACATCATTCTCACGTTGCCTCTTAAATACCTTTAGTGTGTGAGCTACATTGCTAATAATTTACTAAATTACAATTTTTTTATTTTACAAAATAACGACTAAATCTGGAAAGTGAAAGTGGTCATTAATAAATATTATTAATTGTTTGCTAATAGATTAACTTGAAGCCTCCGTTTCATTTTATGATATTTTATGATAGCCTACTTGTACATGTACTACATTTTTGTTTCAAATAATGAGGTCTTGTACTTCGCTAAACCGCTAAATCCATCTCATTTCTTCCATTTAACATATTTAATCGCAATCCAATGTGGCTTCCTGGACATCATATTCCATCTTTAATTCGCAAAATAGAAAAATCAGTATTGGGATAAATCGTGTTTTAAATTATTAAAATGGAGTATGGTTAAATTTACTCCTGGTTGTGGTTAAATCAAATTTTGCTGTTATTGTAAATATCCTTCCAAACCGATCCAAAAGCTGCTCATTTAATTGGCAATTTCTTCTCAAATGAGCTATCAATTCCATTATAAACTTTTCAAACCATTAACATGCCAAATCCTAAGCGAAGTAATTACCTTTTATGCAATTAACACGAAGAAAATTAGAATTTGATCCATATTTTTAGCCCAATGGTTTTTCCGTGACCATTTACAATTTTGCAACTGAACTTGCCTTTCTAAAATATTTAAAATGAAACATAAATTTTCGTCTGGATTTACGTTTTTATTTAGTATTTTGCTAAGCCCAAACTTGTCCTTAGCTTTCACCAATATATTTAGCCTAGATATTACAACAATTCTTCAACCATTTCAGAACTGTATGATCCACTTAATCAGATATGAATATACCGTGGAAAATATTTCATTCCAAGACCCAACACCGGACTCTAATCTATATAAAGTATTTTATCTAAGCAACCTACCATTCCCCATTGTTAATTCCATTCATTACTGGACAAGTCCAGGACCCACTGCAGACTATAGGAATAAAGGACTCATTTGCAACACCTTCTATTTCCAACTGAATCAATACAAATCCGAGTTCACCTTCCACATTAACCATCCACCCAACCTCTTGTGCTCAATCCAGGTTTTCATAAACCTCTGTAAATCGTGGCGTTATATTGGATACTTATCAGCCCCTCTAGTTCCAATTTCCCATAAAGACACCATTTCAAAATATCGCGATTCATACACCCTTCGTACTGATGGTCTCGATCTTTTTAGAACATCTTTAAGTCAAATTGAAGACTATTCCCATTTCAAACAAAGCATTTATCAAGCTCTGGTCATCCGCAATATCCTTAATGATAACTGGTACGTTTGGGGAATTAAAGCGGATGAGAATTCTGACGTGCGACACAGCTTTCTCCACAGTTCCCACATAGCTAATACTCATATTAAGCTTGTTTACATTTTAGAAGAAGAGAAATTCTCATATTACCCCAATACGGGGTATTTCATAATAGCAGGAGAGCCTGGTGAAGATACAGGAGCATCTACAGCCATTCATCCCCTACAATTATCTCTGTCTTCTTACCACTCTTGGAATACTTTGGAAAATGTGGAGACACAGTATCATTTTTATTCATTCGGAAAAACTATACGCAACCCTTGGTGGAGTGAAGATGACGAAGTGGCACTTGAAAACGAGCCTAAAAATCAATTTAAAATCTTGGAATTGCTAAAATACCGAAGTATCAAATGCGTTCTTGTCTCTCACTTGGGGCGAAATGACTCCTGCTTTATTGTAAGAAAATTGGATTTCTCTCTCGACTTTTTCTTTAACAGAGTTGACTTTGAAGGAAGGAATTTACGTCACTTCAAGATAACTGAAGGCATTAATGGTATCTATGCAAGGTCAGATTTCACGCACACGAGCTTTATTACTTGCTCTGGTGGAAAAGAAGGAAATCTTTCACTGAATGGCTTGTTTCTCTCTTTCGACAACTGGATTTGGCTATGCCTTTCGATAATTTCTTTGGCTACTGTTGCTTATCTAGAATTTGTTGGGAAGTACCATTTGGGTGGGAATGAAAAGCTGAAAAGAAAAGATCGCTTCATGTTTATCTGGGCAAATTTGCTTGAAAAAGGTTCAAATATTTGCGATGAAGTTTTGGGGAAGAAGTGTTTAGTTTTGATTACTATTGTGTTGTCATGGCTATTAATGTCAATCATTTTGAGTAGCGCTTATCGCGGAAAGAATATTGAGATTTTGGTCGCTCCAATAAAACCCAAGCTTGTTGAGACTTACGAAGATATTGTGAGAGAAGAGATCATATTATACTCTCGAAATATTTGGGAGGATTTGCACAAAGGTGAAAGAGATGCCGTTTTGGATACCATTCTTGGGATATCCGGACGGACATTCCAAGATAAGAGAATAAAAGGTGGCCTTTCAAAAACTCACGAATCTCTGTACATGCCAATGTTGCTGAATAATATTATAATTTTAAAATCATTAGGAGTTGAAAATAAAGAGTTGCTGGATAAATTAGAAGAATTGACTTATATCCCGGATAGTTTTGAGGAAGCGGAGAATGCGACAGGTATAGATTATTTCTTGGATATAATTATGAAATGTAACAAAACGGGGTATTCAGGTAATAGTGATGAGATAGATATGTTACGTGTGCCTTTAGCATTTAGCTTGAAAAGGGAAGGAGAAAAGAAGTGGAGGCATGTGTCAGTCAGCAAAGATAAATTGTTTAAGGAAATGTCTGGCTTGATCCCGAACGTGGTGCCGTGGACGGCTAAAATTGGCTTGAAGAGGTTTAGGGCTTTAGACGAGTTTGGGATTTCGTTTGTGGTTAGAAAGTGGAAATATTGGCTGAGAAAAGTTGCAAGAGATGACGGGCAAGTGGTTGACTTGGATTTAGATGAAGTGAAAAAGATTGGAATGGAGGATAATGCTGTGGTGATATTTGCTGTTTTGGGAGTTCTAGCGATTGTGTCCGGTGTGGTTTTTGTGGGAGAATATGGGAAAATGTGGATGGGTAAAACGCGAATAGTCAAACATTTAGCAGAGGTCAAAGTCAAGCCAAGAGTAATCAGTTAATAACAAAGTTATTGTTATTTACCGCAATTTATTTACTACTTAAGCAAGTTTATTGACACCTTTTAAGGAAGTGTTTATTTTTCAAATTATTAATAAATTTATAAAGGAAAACCGCAATGCTATTGTTAACAAATAATTTAGTCTTTAATTGATATGCATTTATTGTATTGCAAAAATACTAATAAAGTAAAAAACAACTTTGATTATTCTAATTATATTTGAAATCTGCAATGAAAACCTCACCATTAATTGTCCTGCTTATCATTGCTTTCCCCAAATTTGCCCGCACCGCCCAAAATGATAAGCGTTTTGAGCTAAACACGAGCCACTTCTCCGTCGAGTTCTCCCCATTTGTTCAATCCTTGCAATCCGTGCAAAATTCTGGCCTACGGACTTCACACAAAGATATTCTAATATTGTTGGTAGTCGCTTCCTCCCGTTTTAACAAACTGACTGTGCCAAACGATGGACGTAAGAAAGCATTTCTAACATTAATCGTTCTTAACTTCTAAACCGCTTTTTTTATTCTAGTTTCAACCAACTCAATCCAATCTCTAACTTCCATAATGACTGCGTATTTAAACAACGGAACAACCGACCCTTCCTCAAAGTTTCAACTGACATTGAAAACTTCACCATTCCAAAATATCTCAGAGATTACCCAACACATTCGCCAAGTCAACCAAATTGATCCAAAGACAATCCAAGCTATTCTTGTGAATAGCCAATTATCAGATGGAACTTTAAGGTTATCAAATTTAACGAGTTATTTGCAGAATCTTCATGGAAGCCTAAGCAAATTGGGGATTAAGCTAGGCTTAAACCTTTACCTTCATCAATGCGACGAATTTTACCAGCACAAGTCAAAGAAGGAGAATATTCATGTTCTATTTGAAGCCCCAGACCTCCTGCAAGAAAACGCGTTACCCGAGGATCTCAAGAAAGTTGTAAAATTTTCTGATTTTTTAGTATTTTCCCAACAAAACAAGTATCTTTTCCAAAAACATGAGCAAACTATTGATTATCTTACAAGAGAATTTTCAGTTTGCAAGAAAAGCGTTGAGAAATATGTCAAAGGGGTAAATAAAACGGTTGCCGTTCATCTCGGGTTTGAGTGGGCGAGTAAAGGCGAAGACGTCAAGAATACTCCACACCACTTTGTTAATTACTGGAAGCTTTTGGGAGATTGGGCAGCGAAGAATGAGGAGGATATTTTTATCAAAGAGGTTTTTGACAATCCCGTTAAACAGTTAGGATCAAACTCAACATGGAAGGGGAATATGGGCTGGTTTAAATTGAAGGATGAAAATGATAATCATATTACAAAAGATTCCTTTATTGAAAAGTATTTTGGTAAGATTATTCATAGATAATTAGTGTCAATAAAGTTTAATTAAAATCGTTTCAAAGTAGATGAAGACGTTGAACCAAAAGTACAAGTGGAAGATAATAACTTGGGTATAAAATTAAAGATGAGTAAATAAAAATATTAATTAAAATTGAGTAATGAACATTCAAATCATTTCCAGGTATTGCCGAGCCAAAAGTTGAGGAAAAGCTCAAGAGTTCAAAAGCCTCCTTTACGCAACCACTTCAATACTTATTGTTCTTCATAATGTTTTTTACGTTTGTTGTGGTTTGAAATTAAATAAATTCCTGGATACTATTTACGTCAAGGCTTTACTTATTATTTTTGCTCTGCGCAAATCAATAAGGTTTTTGGTCACATTTCCTTCCTTATAACGAATATACGTAATTGCTTCACTTGATTGCACTATTTCGCTAAACCGTTAAATCCATCATTTTTCATTTTGCTTCGAAACTTGTTTGCTACAGCAAAATTAATATTGAAATGAAACCTGTGATTTAAGTGTTCAAAATGAATTTTCAAACTCGTCTTAAACTTAGGCTATACGTCACTTTTCTCCTGCTCACTATTTCAACTACCAACGCAGACAGTAATAATGGTTTGGTATGTTTATCTCGAGTATGAATAGTTTTAATCGTATTATTTATTTTAAATATATTTGTTTCTCTAAAGATTAATTCGGACTTCGTCAGAGTCGACTTCGTTCCGTTCGTTCGCCCCATCGACGATTTGCATTATTATGCGTATACAGTACAAGACATAGACGTCATGCTTGACGTTGTCTCTGCACGATTTAATAAGCTTTCAATTTTTCAGTTTAGTCACCACAAAAATTCATCAACTGGAATAATACTAGAACTTATCGCGATAAAAAACTTTTACCAGCCTAACAAGAAAACAGACGCTTCTCTAGTCATGTTGGACCTTACCCCAGAAAGTATCCAGAACGCTTTAGAAATAGTGAATGAAACAAACACCATCTTTCCAAATACCATTAAAAGCGTCCTACTTTATATAACAGAATGCAATACAATGCAATGCATTGAAATGCTTCCAAAAACACTGACATATATTCAGGAATTATCTGAAAATTTATCAAAGTTAAATGTCAAATTTGGATTAAGATTCACGCTTGACCAGTGCGACGATGGAAATCTTCTTAAATCTAAAAAACTAATAGGAGACACAACTTTCTTTTTCTCTCCGCCTTTAATACCCGCTCGCATAAAGCTTCCATCTTTTACGAAAAAACTATTAAAATTCGCAAATTTTGCCGTATTCTTCCCGCACAATAGGTACATCCTGGATTATCCCCAGGCAACATTTGATTATTTAACAAAACAATTTGCAAAATGCGAGGAAGCCGTACACCGCGAATTTAAGAAGGAAAAGCTCCAAGTTCATCTAGATTTCAGTTGGTCAAGCAAAGGAAAGTTGAAGGAAGAAAGTGTCTACCATCTTGTAAAATTCTGGAAACTTGTAGGGGAATGGGCATCAAGAAGAAGAAGCGATGTGTTCATAAGCGAAGCATTTGATCACTCATTTATTGGATTCGTTTCAGACAAAACTGAAATGGCTTTTAGAGGATGGTGGAAAATAAAGGATTTAAATAATCCGAATATCACAATTGATTCATTTGAGGAAAAAATTCTGGGTAAGACAATTTCCATTCTTCCCATTTTCATCGTAAGCCTTTGTAATAATTTTTCGATAATTTAAGGAAAGGACTATAGACCACCATCGAGTTCGACCAATAACGAAGGAGGAATTTCTGTTTGGCGATCAATAAAATTTGTCATAATTGCGATAGTTTTCGTAATAGTTATTGCTATTAGACTGGTGCTTAAGAGAACGCAGCACGAGAAATGAGGAAATACCGACATATAATAAATTTATTTAGCTTAACTATTTTCTATTTCCTTTCCGCCTGCACCTCCTCTTTTCCTTTAACCGAGACCAGGAAGCTACAACCCATTCTATTATGTTCCTCCACCACCCCAGCATTTTTCCTATCTCATAAATAAAAACGAGCCCTGCAAAACCTAATCCAACCAAGAAAACGGTAAAAACTACCGCAATATTCCCACTCAAATTGGTCACTTCCGGCTCCCCTCCACCCTCTTCAATCTTCCTTTCTCTAACAAACCTGCTCAAAAACTTTACCATATAATCAACCCAATACTTATCCAGTCCTGATTGAAAGATTCCATTGAAGCCCTCAACAATTTGCTCTGGTATCCAATTCCCAAACACAACTCCAAGATTTATAGTCAACCAATTATCCTGCCCAATATACACATCTTTCTGCTCCCTCTTCAGCCTGTAATAAACCGGATAAGCCTCCAAATCCGGGAGGAAGAAAGTCATCGGTTTATTCACGCAACCTTTGAACGCATCCATTAAACTGAAATTCCCTTCGTCTTCCCACAACTCCCACCATCTCTCATGCAGCTTCGCCTTCCCAAATAACTTTTTAGTTTTATTTTGAAAATTCAGAAATATTAATTTTTCCAAAGAATTTTAATTGAGTCGTTTCCGACTTGGCATAAACTGATAGTTCACTCTTCACATACATTCCGATATTGTGCTCATCTTCCGGATTTTTGGCGTTATTAAATCTACCAAATAATCCATTTTTACAGGAATCAAGTCAGAAATTCGCATATCATCTTGTGTCGTATTGAATAAGATGGATTTGAAGTCTTTTAACGTTCCCCCAATGATTAGGACGGCTCTTGTATAAATTTCAAATTTGTCCAACTTTTCAAAAGTGTCAAATGGAATGGGTGAGCGGGGGAGGGCGAGCTGCAGAATATTCTCGTTTTTGTAAGCGTTGCTTATCACAATTCCCATTAAAATGAAAACAGTCACTGGTTTCCTCAATAATGAATTTGTAGAAGGAAAAGATGACATATAATCATCACCTTGTTCCAAGAATACTTTCAAGTGAGAATAGAAATACTTCATTTCATGTTTCCTCCAATATTTATAGAAATCTAAAATTCCAGCGTCTCCTCCTATTTCAGTTTTCCACATAATAAACGCGTAGAAAGTTGAACAAGCCACTAAACTCAGAACTATAAAGGCCCAAATCCACCCATCATAAATTGAAACGAGTTGATCAAAAGCGAGATGATTTTTAAGTGGCCTTCCGCAGCTAACGAAGGTTAGAGCAGTAGCTGGAAAATTGAAATGGGCGTGGTCATTCCTGCCTGTTACGTCTACAAATATTAACGGGTCATATTTATACGCAAATGGATCTTCACTGTTGCCAGGGCGATTTACGTTGAAGGAGTAAACTGAAATGTTTTTGAACGCATCAAAAAGGATTTTAATAGCGACTTTGTAGAAAAGGCCGCGCATTGACATTGTCTTAAAGTTTTGGGTAATAAATGAGTGGATTGATGTTTCCATAAAGGCTGTGCAAACTATTTAGGACTGAAGGTGGTGCGGTCACTTTACCAATTGCGTTTTGCACTTGTGCATTTTTCAGGTCAATAAATTTACGAAAATTAAAGTGGGTTAGAGCTCCTGTTGTGTAGGAAATGGGGGAGAAGGGCTGATATTTTTTGCAATATTTGCATAATAATTGAACGCTGTTGATTTTTGACTGTTCACTTTCTTGGTCTGTAAGAAATAGGACAAGTTCTAGCTGACCTTGGACTGAAATTGGGTCTCTGATTGGGATATAATCATGAGCTAGTATTGCATCCTTCCAACTAAGAAGGACGCCCTCAATTGTGTCACTCTTGCTAACAAGAACTTGGTAATTTGGGCGACGAATTAACATAATTTGGACTAGAGAAAGTACATCTTCTGAATTTGGAAGGTTTACCTTATTCAAGCTATTGAGTAGGTGGCCGCTTGCCCAGAAATTTCTAAAGTTGGGGAGTAACAAGCGGGTTGAATTTTCAAATAAATTTCGCTCATAAAATAATGGATTTTGTGTTGGCTGTGGCGGAAATAAGTAGAGATGGGCTTCGCAAGTCCATGGCTTGGTTTTGGAGGTGAAGCTTTTGGGATATTTCAAGGAATATATGGAAAATAATTTGAATTTTGTAAGTCTTTAAATCTATAAATTTATAACCTTAAAATTCATTTAAAAGCAAACCCATCATGGTTTTGGAGGTGAGATCTTTAAAGGTTTCTATACATTCCATATCTGGCCAGAGGCGTCTACACCATTTTGTGAGGTTTGGGTTGGTAATATCTTCAAAGTTAAATATGCGATGCCTTTTGCTGGTTACATCTTGCAACTCTGGATTAATCGAAGTTCCTGTAAAGTTCTGTCGTATAATATCATATCTGGAAAGGATTACGGGATTTTCAAATGGAACAAAATCGATTCCGTTGTAGTTGATAAAGTGGAGAAGACATCCGGTTGGGAATAAATTCAGATAAGTATTTAGGTTTGAAATGACTTGGTATACATCATTTCTGATGCGAAAATTAGAATATTCAGTGGAATCTAGCTGAAATGTGTAATTGCGATGGTCCCACAATTCTATTTTGATTGCTGGATAAACTGGTTTAATTTCATGAGAATGTTGAGGGCGCATTTTGGTAAATGTAAAGAATAAACAGAGCAAGATTTCTCCCCTCATTTCTAATCAATTTCACAAAGATTATAGGAACCAAATTATTAAGTCTGTGGTTTGGTTGGAGTACTGCTTGGTTCTAATCTGAGCTTCACCTCCTACCTTAAGTCCAAATTTGGAATTCAAAGCTAGCGTCGCGTCCAATGGAAATTTTATATAGATAGGTACCCGATTATTCAATACAATTTTCTCCTGCCTGCACCAGCCAGCTTATGCATTTATCAATACTTTTAAGAGATTGCATGCTAAAAATCCACAAATTTCTTCTGCCCCAAGCCCGTCACTTTAATCAGTTTTTTTCAGGGATGTTTTCAGGTACTTGCATAATATATTTAAGATAAATTAATTTAAATTAAATTTTTTAAAAATATAGGCCATCTTTCACAGCAATGCAAAATATGCCTTTTATGCTTATTTCTTGCAATAAAAAAATGACCATAAAAATATATCTCATCCATCAAAATTTATTCAATTTGAATACTTTACAGATCTCATTTAAGACCTGGCTTATTTTACACACAAAAATAATAAAACAACATCATTTACATTATAAACAACTAACAATAGTATTACAAAGACACTTCTAATTTTTCAGGCGACCTCAGGCAGTTGATCTATTTATTAACATCCTTCTTGCAATTAGATGTAAGCGCCATTTTACACTAATAAACAATTAGTAAGAATCATTAGACTTTTCATAAATAATTTTTTAATTAATAAAAACAAACCTTCGACAAAGCATATTCAAGTCTTTCTCTTATCTCCTGAGACATTCCATTTCTCTCTAGTGAGCTCAAGTCATACGTTTTCATTGTATTACTATCCTTCTCAAAAATTGAGATAGCTCCTAACAAAGGACAGAGAATCAACTTGGTATGATCCCGAAAATTATTTATCTGGACGGCGCCATAACTTAAAACCATAACTACAGAGCTTGTCGTCCGGAACCAAGTGTACAAATTGGGAACTCTAGCAATT
>JAHZMU010002035.1:0-16005 GCA_027743725.1 Rambutsinella grinnellia | reverse complement strand
CATTACTTATTCACTCCAAACTTGAAATCAGTCGAATACAAAAGAACTGTTGGAAAAGTGAACAGGGCGTGGGGTATGAAAGTCAGAGATCATCAACAATTAAAGACACCAAATCTCTGGTATTTTAACATTCAAAGTGGATCTAAGAAAAATGACTTTGCTTATGTCATGCCTACAGAAATCCCAGCAGTAATTAATTACATTATCCCACTGAAGTGGACTAGCTATGATTACTGGGATGTAAATCATGTTTTGCAAAAATGGTGCTATGACAATCTTCTTCTAAATGACAGGTCGGATAATGGAATGAGGGCCAAAAATATTAAGTTTTTATTATCGCTGATAGCACAAGCTGGAAGTGTTTGGAGAATTCAAAGCACATTAATTTTTGACGTTACATATTCCTCTTTCGAAAATCTAAAGAAAATTGATGGCATGTTTTTAAAGAAGAATTTACACGAATTAGAAACTCTTTGGACGATAACTGGAGAAAGCGTGATTAGAGATCATTTACTTCATTGTCCAAATTTATTAGAAGAACAACACTTGACCTTTATTGTTGGAAAATTCTCAGACTTGGATGACCTTGCAGGACATGTCTTGGCGTTTGAATGGACAACTATAATGAAGAATTATACAATTTCAAATATCCAAGGTTTTCCAATAACTTTATCCTGTAAGAATGGAAAGAAAATAAGACTAACGTATTTTGATGAAGATTTTGATGAAATTAAAACGACATTGGATATTAATCAAGGGATGGGTCGTATGCACAGCGTTCCATATTATGTAATGGATAATTTAAACAAATTTCAATTCGTAGTGTGCGGTGAAAGGGGAACTCAAAATGTTGCTTTTCTTGAACTTGTGACCGTTTATGATATTGAAGTTTGGGTGTATTTTATTGCAAGTATTGTCTTATTGACTATCATTTGGGGAGTGACAAATGTGGGAAAGCTAGGTAGCTTAATTGAACGTGCTTTGTCATTAGCCAAAGTAATTCTAGAGCAAGGAGACCCTTTTCCTGAAAACACCTTTGATAAAAATTCAATTAAAATTCTATTTGGATTTTTTCTTTTGTCTGCAATCATATTAAGTAATGGTTACAAAAACACTAACGTTTACAACATGGTATCTCTCAGACGACCGATTAGATACGAGACGTTTGACCAATTGCTTGCGAATAATTTTAGTATTTTTACAAATACAAGTGGAATTCAGATTAATATCGAAATACTTTCAGCAAATTTTTCGACGTATTCTGGCATAAATCAAATTAGAAAGCAACATTCAATTGAATTTCAGATTGTAAGGGGACATGCGACTGATTATCCTATATTTCGTCTCAGATCTGAAATTCACTTTAAATCTTTTAATCCTACTTATGAAAGCTCAGAAGAAATACTTTTGTACCATAAAGTGTTTAATAATACTGAAATGTTTCATCCAGATAAATTGGTGAGGGAAGTCACAAGCTCCTTTAAGGAAAGCAATATCTTTTACGATGATATACTCGGCTTTGATGAGGAGGATGCTCTCGAGATTAAATATTTAAATTTGGAAAAAGAGAAAATGATTCAGCAATTAAAAAAGTGCAATAAGACAGCACTCGTTCTAAAGTCGAAATATGCAAAAGCTCTTGTAAACAAAAGGGGAAAACAAATGGTGTATACTGGCAAAGAAAGTTATTTTGAACCATGTCATGTATTTCAATTCGACGGACTTTTGTACCCAAATTTTATAGAGAGAGTGGGTAGATTTAAGGAGATTGGCTTGACTAACATGTGGATTGATTTTGTTGAAAAAATTTCAATTTTAAGAACCAACTTGAATAGTAGTTTCGAAAATAGAGAGCTCACGTCAAGTAAAACTACGGGTGTGTGGATAGATTTTGTTGAAAAAATTTCAATTTTAAGAACCAACTTGAATAGTAGTTTCGAAAATAGAGAGCTCACGTCAAGTAAAACTACGGGTGTTTCATTGAATGGAAATATTGTAGTTATATTTTGCGTTATAGCATGTGGAGCATTTATAAGTGCAATCTGTCTTGTGCTCGAAATATTTTTCAAAGTGGCCATGGGATCGACGAAAGTAAAGTTGGTTGTTTAAAATATTACGATTAAGTTTTTAATAGAATATTTTAATAAAAAAATTAGTCAAAATTTCAAAAGTCCGAATTATTATAAATACGGAAGGGAAAGCTTTACACGGAAAATATTTTCGTTTCTACTTTTTGCGGTTATTGATCCAAATCCATATATTTCGTAAGTAGATTCAACGGCTACCTGAAACTAAATCAATTTGTTTAATTACATTTTGACAAATATGACGCTTGAAAATGAGCTTCTCGAATAAATGTTTTGTAGGCTGTCTGGTTATTAGCTGATGTGGCTTATCAGCATACAATTGCTATATATTTCAACTGTCTTTTATATGCATTGGAAGCATCTGGAAATTAAAATCCTAAATACTTGTCGACTTCTAGCAGCAAAATGTCGCAGTTTTTACTTTACTTCAGATTTTTACTCTTAGCATCAGTAGCAATTGCAATTCAAATAAGACTAGAGAAGAACTGCGTTGTTCACTTCATCACTTCAAACACAACCCAAAATAAGCAGTTTTATTTCCCCATTTTAAAGAGCTTCGAAAATTCGCTCGTCTCAATAACCATCCGCTATATTGAAGGCTTGGACGATCAATTCAGCCATGCTGATCTTACCAACAACCGCAGCCTCATCAAGCAAAATTCCAAATATTTCAAATATTATCACAGATTCCAGGAAAACCGTGTAATTTTTCATTTGTCATTGGCCACAACTGAGCACATCATAAAAGGAGTTGCAGAGTCTGGTTATGGAACTTCCGATTTGGCTATTTTCTTTATTCATGTTGCAAGTCTTTCAGAACATAACCCTACCATATCATATTTTGTTAACGAGTTAATGGATTCAGATTACGATCCTTTTCATGCCAAGCTAATTTTCTACGAAGGAAACAATTACAAGACATTTTGTTATTTTTGCAGTGAGAACATTCTACGTTTTCAGAGGATTATCTCAAATACTAATTTGAAAGAGATAATGTTACAGGCTGATACAATTAATCAGCAAGGCTATAACAATCAGGTTCCTATTAAAGTGACAGTGAAAGAATGTTTAATAAAAAATGCTCACACGTCACATAAAATGCTTCATCAGGCTTTGACAAAATGTCTTTATCCAGACACAGTCATATTCACGGCTTTATCATCCAAGTTAAACGTTACATTTATACCAAAAGATGAAGGTGAGAATGACTGGTTTCTTAATGTTGGCATTTGGCAAGCAGAACTATTTCTTTTTGGAAATGACTACGCCATTAATAGAGGCTCGTATGCTATTCTAGAAGAGATTAAATGGACAGCTTTGTCATGCAAGAAACCTGATGATTTAATTTTATTTGATTATTTAGTGAGGTCGGTGCTCAACTTTGCCATTTTGGCACTCGTTTTACTCATATCCATTGGATATTTTATGCTAACACAAAATATTGTGTATGGACTTGATTTGTTTAGAATCTTTTTGGGGAGCAATCTAGGATGCTCGCATAAGAGAAGGCTAATTGGCTTCTTTCTCTTATGGCTTTCCCTATTGGGATATGCATATCAAGCATTTGTTTCTACAGAAGGAATTCATCTCGTGGAATACCCATCATTACAGCAGCTGCTTGTCAAGCAGAATCATAAAATGGCTATAGTCTCCGAAATGCACATCGGCATTCTTAAGACATTCATCTCGCCAGCAGTTCTGACAATTATTTTGAAGTTTCTTAAGACCAGTTCCAGCAGCGGTGTTGACAAGTTCTTTGTAGAAATTAAAAATGAAACAGCATTGCTAAGAAATTTAACAGAATTGGTTGAAATTTATACGGCTTCCAAATACATATTTCTTAGCACTTTAATGAATTCTGGTGGTTCCGAGTATGCTAGGTGGGGACTCAAGTATTTCAATGAGCCTCAATCTCATATATGCAGGTTATATGATATTGTGCAAGGTGAAATAAATTATCTGCACAATATCATATAACCTGCATATATGAGATTGTGCAAGGTGAAATAAATTATCCCATGTTTATCCCGAGGGATATCAGAATCACTGGGTATATGTCTAAACGGGCGTCCATTTACAGTACGATGCTATTTGAGATTGGTTTGTACAAATATGGGTATATTGCGTATATGCGAAATAAACATATGAATTATAGTATTGCTTTTCAACGTCCGGAGAGCCAGAGACGTGCTTTGATTGCACCAAAGAGGGTGACATTTTGGTCGTCAATTGGCATTACTTGTTTATACTTTTATGCAACGCTTGCTTTACTTTTTGGGGTGTGGGTGCTAGCATATGGAGTCAGGCATGTTAATAGTAGGCAAGAGAAAAAGAGAAGAAATAGGATTAAAGTTAATGTAAAATGTAGTCGGATTGATATGGTAAAACAAAGGATATATTTAATTTGGTGGCGTTGGCAAGCATGGTTCAGAAAGTTTTACAAATAAATTGTTAAAATTATTTATTCTTGTCTCACAAATGTATGTATTGTGTAATTCAAGTATTTAATCAATGAATCGATTCTTTATTGATTTTCTGTAAAGGAATATTCTGCTATTAATAAACTGATATAAAATACTATCGTACTTTGCGAAACATGAAAAATTATTGCAAAAAGAATTAAGCTTAATAAAATTGTTAACAATTTTGACAAAATTGAATGTAAATCTGGAAATTATTAAAATGCACCACACCGTTAGAAACACAACAGATTAAGGATTGAAAAATGATTTAACAAGTATACAATGAAACATTCCACGCCCAATTCGTTTAGCAACAGTTATTATGTAGAGTACATTGCGCTTTTTGAGTACGCGCCTCCTATTATCCTATATACTTTCTTTAAGAAGTGTCATTGTTATTTAAAATTTACGTTTGTTAATGGCATTAAGATTGAAGATAACAAATTTTTGACTTTGGTTACTTAACTTGAATGTCAAGTCTTTGATAATTTATAAATACCCGGTTGATTATCAAAAATATAATCAACACCATAGCACTGTCAGAGCAAAAGTTACAAGCTAAACTAGCTATGGATAGACAAAATTCAATTTTTCTAGAATTTGTCTTCATTTCCCAAAATGACTTGGATGTGGTCCGTCAAAATTTCCATACAATGAAAGACCTCTATTCCATAAAAGGTAGGATAAACCCACCTCGGTACACATTTCTCCTAATTCTAACGCAATTGTTCGCGACAAGCCTAAACAAATCTTTGACTTATTCACTGCCACCGTCTGATAAAAGTGAAGTAGATTCACTTAATTACCTTCGACAAAGAAATATTTCTACAATTATTCCATATACGAGTGTTGAAGAGCCTAAGCTGCACATACTCAAATTATGGCAATTGTGGATGGGAAACGAGAGTCGTCTTAACCCAATCATTTCGAATAAATCAGAACCCCCAGGAATGGTAATGGTACCGGAGCGAGATAACAATTTTGTTTATTGTGATAAAAGGCAAAGAGATAAAGAGGGGTTGTGGAGCTTTGGAATATTTACGGATATATTTGGTAATTATACTTGGATCTGTTTAGGATTGTCAGTGTTTTTTGTTGGGCTGTTTTCTACTTCAAGCACGAATGCTTTTGGGGAGAAAGTTAGTTTAGGCTTAATGCTAACTTTGTCAACTCTACTTTCGCCAGGATTAAGTGGAAAAAGAGAGAAAAACTTGCTATTTATTGCATGGATGATGGGCACAATAGTAATTAATAATTACTACATTGGAATTGTGACTAGCCGATTGATCAAGCGACCCGAAGAAGTTTCGCTTTCAGATTTGGGTGAAGCTGAAAAAGAAAATTTTGTTATGCTAATGAAGAATAGAAACTTTCATGCTTTTCTGAAAAAGTCATATGATTCAATCGATATTTCTGACTTGAGTGAAGAAGCCAAAGTTGATATGCGTTTAGCTTTAAGGTCAGAATGGAAGATGATTTTGAAACATTTATAGTGAAACTCGCACTTGGTGGGAAATATTTAGCTTTAGACTTTTGGCCCGGTGCAATTGGAATTCTTACTAAAGCGAGGAAGTTGATCGGAAATAATAAAATGTGTAAACAGAGGAAACGAGGCTGTTGGGTGGGGAAGCTAATTCGAAAGAATCCACATCTTTTCTATGCATTTACCCCACCAGGTAGTAAATTGCTTGAAAGAATTTTCAGACGATTGGTTGAATCTGGAATTTATTTAAGGTGGGAGATGGAAGGATACGGAATGTTTATGTCGGAGAGAGTTCAAGACAGGACTAAAGTTATTTCAAAAACAAAAGTGAAAGAAGAGGAGGAAGCTAAACCGTTACTGTTGGAAGGAAGAATAATAAAAATATTTTTAGTATGGGCAATTGGAATTTGTTGGTGCTTGGTTGGATTTGGAATTGAATTAGTTGATAAATGTAAAATGTGCAGGTTTCTAAATTATGTCAAGGTTAAGGTGAAACATAAAATTAAGATATGATTTGAATTATATGCAAAATTATATGCAAAATTATACGCAATCAGTTCCTGTTATGATCTAACAGTCTGCCAGTCATCAGATGGCATGTCAAACTGCTATTTTGAATGTAAAGAAAATTATATTTTTACTAACACATAAGCTAGTATTTTCCTAATTCATACAAAAGTTGACAAATCTTGATCGACAAGTTACACTAATATTGACGTTGCAAATTTTAATGATAAATTATGGTCGCACATTTGTCACTCCTCCATTTACTATGCATATCTAAATCATACTATTATAATTTAACAAGCAAGTTGTAAAGCTCGTTCTCATTGCCGTTGCATCAGAGTTGTGCTAAGACTCACTCCAAACCTAATGCAAAAGTTATCAGAAATCAATTATGGAAATCTAAAATGCTGGGACCACAAATCCAAATTTCCCTAATTCTATTCATTCGCTTTTCACCCGCAAGTCTCTTAACATTTAACAATTTTCTCGAGCTATTTAATGGCTGCTCCTTAATGTACCGTTCGTTCCAGTTCAGCTCCTGTGAAGAATTGGATGAAATCAATAGCAATGAAATATTCATCCATAAACTCCTCCAGAACTTAAAGCCAGAAATTCTCTCTTTAAAAATAATCGAAGACGATTTCTGCAACGTAAGTGCTCCAAGTGTATCTTCACTTCGGAGAAATTTTGCCCATTGTGTCGTCCATTTAGTTCAATATGGAAATGAAGGTGATTTTAACAGCACTTGTGCAAAACGTGAACTAATCAAGCCAGATTATATTTGGTTCATGAGATCTGAATGGGATGAAGTACCATGTAGTAATACTTTAACGAGCATAAATGCACCGGGAGTTGTATATATCAGTATAGTTAACTTTCTTAATATTAAATTAATTTGCCCTTTTTGTAATAATCAAACCAGTGAATTGATTTCAATTGGAAAGCCAAGAGATTTATTTACACTCAAGCTAAAATGGAGCACAATTCAGAGTAATATGCAGAAAGCTTTACTATATTATGTTGACGAAAACATTACCCTAAGCAATTATACCTCGTTCAACAACTCAAATAAGATATGCCTTCTTTATAAACCGGAGATCAAGATCAGAGAGGATTACTGCACCTTTTTACAAATTGCGAACAATCTGAATTTTTCATTTACGCCTGATTTTACCTCCGACCTATCCAAAGTGTATCTATGGGTAATTCCAAACAATAAATATGTAAACTCTTTGAGCAAAAGACTGGGCTGGGTTCAGCATGGAATATCGTCAACTAGCTACGAATTAATTACAAGTTTGAGAAATATTGACAAGCTTAAAAGTACAAGTCATGTGGATGGAATAATGAAACCGTTTGGTTATGAGACTTGGCTCCTGATAATTATCTCAAGTGGTCTGATCGCATTAATTTTTGTCTTTTGGAAACGACAGGAAGTGAACAAAAGTAGTATTAAAATGTTAGCCGATATATGGCTTTTATTAAATCGGCTGTTGATTGATCAGACAGGGAATGCTAAATTGTGGGGAAATGTAAAAGAAGTGAAATTACTACTGCTTTTTGCAGCTTGGAGCTGTCTAGCTTTTGTGTTATCACAGGGCTATAGAGGAACACTCTTCTCGTTGTTATCCACAACTGTAAATCCTCACACACCGTCTAGTTTAAACTCTTTAATAAAAAGCAAAATGATGGTGGCAACAACCCAAGGCTGTACGGATGGGAAAAAGAGGTATTCTTGTCTGATTAATTCATTACCGGAAATAATTAATAATACGGTGGATATCAACAAGAAGGACTTGCTGGAGAAAGTTGGTGAAAGCATAAAATTCTTTTCTGCCGCCGTCTCGTCAAACTTCACAAGTCTTCTTTATACCTTGCTTGTAAACCGTACAGCTATTGTAAATTTAAATGAAACTGTTGGTGTGCCTGATAAACTTGCTATTCTAGACCCGAAAGAAGTTATAAGTACATTAAAACGTTCGATGGTAATTTTAGATAATTTTTGGACTTCAGGGTCATCATCAGTTTCAATTTTTGGGTATAGTGTTTACTATATTGTCAGTAAGAATTATCTTTATCCGACATTTTTAAGATCTCTGGCTAGCATGTATGCGTCAGGAATAGCTCAAAGGTGGAAAAGTTTTCAACTTACAGTGAGAAAGTTGAATAATGTAGTTTCCATTAGTGAAAAGCTTCAAGCGGAAGGTCTAAGATTAAGTGAAGAGGTTATAAATGGAGACGTACGTAATAGTGGAATGCTAAAAAGAAAGTTTTTATTTAGTATTGAAAATGTGCATACTTTATTGAGAAAAGAAAATACAAAGAAGATGTTCACAATGATATCTAATGATGTTTATAAAGGACTTTTATTTTATTTTGGAATAGTATTATGCTTTGCTTTTATAATTTTCTTGGTGGAATTAGCATTTAAGTTTAAGAAGAGGAAAATGCTTCAAAGAGTTACTGTATTTGTGTACGTGAAAGGTTTGAAATAAAAATTGATTTATTTTTTGGGATTTCTGATTCAAATTTAATCGCAACTGTGACACGTTTACAATACAATTACTCTATTCGAAAGATACTCCTTCATTCTATCCGCAAATACTTCAACGACAAATATGGTTGAAGCCATCCCAACAATCCCCATCCAATAAAACAGAATCCCCAAATACACTTCACTTTAAATCATGGCAAATTGCTTCCTTAAATTCTCCCACCGCATCAAACTAGAAGTACTGTAAATATCAAATAGGTACTTTCTCTTTATCATTGTTGAATCAGTGGCTTTCTTGTTAACGAATCGAGTTTGCTTAAACCCCGGATCTGTTTTGTCCACATGTTTAATGAAGTTTACTAGACTTGCTGCGGTTGCATAATTGGACTCGTAGCCCCTCCATCGCTGACCTAACCCAGAGCTTTGTAATTGAGCAAGGCATTTAATAAAGCTTTTATATAAAACATTTCCTCCAACTAAATAATACGCATTGTATCCAAACATTGGGACAGGAGCAGCTTCTGAAACCCAATGGTTATCTAACATTTCAATAGAAGTTTTCAGAATCTTTGTAGTGTCATCCGGGTTCAATAATGCTAGCTTTTCTCCCAAATTTATAGTTGTATTTTTATTCACAGTCGCCGTATAGTTAGCTGCAAACGTGGCCAGAAAACTGGAAACGGGATATGCAGAAAACCATTTAATGGTCTTATTGGCTCTCGTATATAAGCCATTTTGGTTGAATTTTGTTAAGAGTAATTCAGGCAATGCAGCTCCGAGCAAACAGGAGAATTCTGTATTGCCCATAGTACACGATTGTGTCGTCCCCACTGGTATCCCGCTGTTCATAAGTGACTCCAAGTTTGAAGGCGTTTGGGGCGTAACGCTTGCAGCTAGTAAAGAAAACAGAGCACCCCTATACCCCTGCGAGACCATTAGTGCCAAGCAATTCCAAAAGAATAGTAGAGCCATTGGAATAATCTTCTTCACTTGAATCAAATTCTTGAAATTTGAAGGCTGATCTATAAGATAGGAGCAGAGTGAAAACCAAATATTTCCAAAGATAGCCAAAATATTAAATCCGCTCTTCGTTCTAGTTTCATTCATCATAATCCCTAATAGAATCACAAGTGAAATAAACCCACTAGTTAAAACCAACATTATTCCACGTGCTCCACCCAAACGGTTTTATAATTCCGTCTACTCGACTCGTTGCTTTAAGTTTGTCAAAGTTACGCAAGATCGTTATGAATTCATAGGTTACTAGTTTAGTTCCGTGATGCACCCAAATCCGGTCCTTTCCTTTTACGCGTAGATAATCCAGATACTCCGTATCAGCAATTACGCCCATTGAAAATCTGGGTAAATGCCCTAATCTCATGTCAGTTGAAAAAGAGAAATTAAGATGGTTTGCAATTATTAAAAAACTGCAGAATAATTCTCTAACGCGTATCGTTTTTGTATAGAGTCGACAAATGTATCGATGTTCTTTCCCAATGGAAAAGAATCTCCAGGGAATTGAATCAGGCGTGTAATATGTAAGCGCACCCAAAAGATTCCTTTGCATTTTATTCCAATTTTGTTTAAATTCCAAAGCGGAAACAGAGTTTTCAACAGGAACGAGCTCTCCACTTCCGTTTTTACACCATGGGCAAATGAAACTAATATATTTAAACTTTTCAATTGCCACTATTGGAGCTCCGGGTGCACAAAGGTTCATAAACATGCGATAGTTTAGGGTTTCGTTTTGACCACTTGGGGAATACATAAATATCCACAATTGGTTAGGTCTACTTGGCTCCTTTTTGTTGAGAGTGTAATGATACTTGTATAAGTCTGTGTGGCGTATTAGATGAATTATACAAAATACAAAGTTTTTGCGCAAAGTCGATACGTCGCTGTCATGGGTGTAAAATGGATCTTTATTTATTCTGGACTGCAATAAGTAATTTCGGAATGTAAAAATGAGATTGTGAAATATCCCTTCGCGAAAATCTAGCTCGTTAAAATAGCTGTTGTTAAATGATTCGGGTTGTTTTGGATTAAAATGATAAAATTGGAAGGAGCAGATTCCAAATAGCTTGATTAGATTGGAGAGCGCCATGATAATATTTAAATGTTTGAAAAATATCCGGATTCGGACTAAAGGAAATATGGTATGATAAATATGAGCATGCCATAAAGAAGATGTTGAAAAGCTTGAAAATGATAGCATATTATCCTTTGTAAAAAAAATCCCATTGAAACTTTTCTGGAGTAAATAAGATTTTTCTGTTGCACAACGGCCCTTTATTTCAAGCTGGTCATAACATGCTTTGTTTATTGAAATGCTACAATGTGAAAATAAAAAGCTTAGATGTAACGCTGCAGTTAATGTTTAATGCATAACGTGTTACATGCTCCAAATTTTTACGACTTTAGACACAAAGAATTGCGTTTAATTTATTTTAATATTATGAATTAGATTACAGTATCAGCAAAGTAAGTAGTTATTTAAAGGCGGTATAATATTAACGTTTTCTATGTTTGCTCAAGTAGCGGTGCAGATTGGCATAATGGTAGGAACAAATTTCCTACTTAAGTTAGCGATCTCGAGCTTGAATGCAAATAATGAAAAATGTTATGATTGTTGTCAGTACCTGAATAAATGCCAAAAATTATTAGCAGTCTAGTTTTAAAAAAGCTTGAAAATTCGAACTTACATTCCACAACAAGCCATAATTAATAATAGATATATTATTTAACTTTATCCCAATCACTTTTGATTCAAGCTGGCTTCTCACGATGTTCAGTTCAAATTCTGGAATCTCCTTTCTATTAATATCCTTTTCAATCCAAACATTCAGACTGTCAATCTAAACATTAAATTTTATTAACTCATGCCAGATAATTTTAACGTTTCATTTTCAAAATATGTTATATAATACCTGATGGGAAACATCTGCCGAGAGAACACAGATACAAATGCTACCAACAACAAAGAAGCCAACTCGAATATTTTCAATATCAGATATGTCGATAATATTATCCAGGCTACTACTATAGAATAAAATAGCTCCTGCCATAAAAGGTGTTAATATTGCTCCATAAACTTTGTTAATTAAATGGAGCAATTCTCGAATATACTGGAATGCTTCGTATATTTCCGGCCATTTAGCACACTCCTTAACTGATGGGTCAACAGAAACTAATTTTGCAAATGCACAAGCACTTCTCCAAGCACTTAGTACAAAAAGCAATAACCCAAATTCGGAAATGAAATTTAGTGCGTAATGCGCCAAATGTAATACGGCCCCAATAAGATACATCAAAATATCATTTTGTGACCAGTTTTCAGAAATATGGAGAAGGTATTCTAAGTCTGAAATGAAAAGCACATTCCTGGCTTTGGCTGAAAGGTTTTGATTAAAAGGAGAATCACTCCAGCTTGAGATGGGAGAGAAAAGAGTGCTAAAAACTAGCTCGCATAAATTTCCCGAGAATAATATTAAGCAGAACAGCTTAGAATACAGTTGCCAGTTTTTCTAAAAGTAAAAAGTAGTTAAGTCATGTTAAAAATCCCATTTTTAAAACTTAGCTTAAAACGTTACTTGTTCTTTTCTTAAGGAAAGTGGACATTCCTCCTTCATAAATTTAATAATCGAGGTGATATCATCTTGATGAAACCAAAAGCGATTTAGGGTAACCAATGGGACTGCAAATTCCATCAAATTATCAACTAGTTGGAGGTAGCGAACAGGATTATTTTTGTCTGCTGGCTTTAGCATAAATAGTCTCAATTTGCTGATTGCGTATAGAAAAGCCAATGCATTGAATAATAGGCAAGAAACCTAAATATTGTAAAAATTATACTCATGCAGTTCAATAGAATGAAAGTTGTTTACCTTTTGAGCTCTACGAGTACTGATGAAAACCCCTTTTGAATTTGTTTTGAAGTGGAACGGACAGGAACAAATATAATAGACAAAGTGAAAGTATGATATTAAGAGCCCTGAGATGTCTTCCGTGTGTGCAAGCTTGGATTGAAGATCTGTTGAGGAAATTTTCATTGTTTTCGCTTTGCTCGAGTCTACTTTCATGGTTTAAAATGATGGAATTATTTTCCACACTTACTAAACTACTGCTTGTTTGATAAGATCTATCAGTTAAGTGATTGCAGAGGGGCTCTTTAGAAATTAATTTAAAGGAAGTTGATGTCATTACATTTAATGTTTATCGATTATGATAAAAACTGCTTAAAATTGAAAATTATTGATCAAGGCTTCTATCAAAAATTGGCAATTCAAAATTTATTAATCAAATTATCTAGATCAATATCAAAATTAATGTGTAGCAAAATCCGCAAAAAAATTCCATCATATAATTTAGTTGTATAAGTCACTTTGAATGCGCCTGTTTGTGTTGCATTGTAAACTCTTAAACTCTTTAAAAAAATGCACTGTTATTAATCAAAATGTTAAGCAAACAGATTCTTGCGACATTATCTATTGCAATAAATGGTTACAATAAAATTTACGGAATTCCATATATCTACAATGCCAAACAAAAACAAATTTATTCCACGGCAATTTCCAAAAGAAATTTTCAAAGATTTGTACTACTTGTAGAAATGTGGTTTGTTCTTATCTGGCTTAACTTTCTCCGGAGAAAGTTGTATGGCGAGGGAAGCATTGACCAAAACAATTTAATATATGCTGTAGGTGTCGGAACACTCATGCTGTCTATTAGCTACCTCGTCATCGTAGTGGAGGGGGATGACATCATGTTGTGTATAAATTGTTATCTTCGTTACATGAAATATTTGCAAGGTGACAACCCTCCACTTTTACTAATTTTTATGTCATTTGCAGTGTTTGATAATAGTTTGTATACGTTTCAGATGAGTACATACCTGGTTATAATCCGGACAAGGCACTCGTAATGATTAACTTGGAACTCTTCTTCATTTTACTCTTGTTAGGAACGCTTTCCACTTCCCTGATGATTGTAATATCTACTTTTGTATTGTCGCATTTGCCATTCTTACTTGTAAATGTGATTCCATTTCAAGATATTTTTCTGCTTGGAACATTGTTGAAAATTATTGCATTTCCAACGCAGATATTTTTATCACTTCCTTTATTTGGATGTGCTACGACATTAATGATTGTACTAGTTACGTATGTCGTTACCGTGTCATCATTTATATTTAGAGAACTTAAGCTAGATAATAGTTTTTACCAATCTACTGACTTGTTACGCACATCAAGTCATTTAATTTTGGTTTATAGATCTTTACAAGTTTTGCATGAAGCTATTTTAGCCCTACTTGGGAAATATATTGTTCCTATCCAGACAATTATGAGCAACTTTATAATTAGTAATATGCTAATGCTTGTTTATTACGGGAGGGAAATGGAATTGGCGACAAGTGTGATGTTGTTAATATGGACAATAATTTGTTGCGTATTTTGGCTACTCATTCTTGAGTTTGGGGGACGATTACATGCAAAAATGGAAAAGGTTTTAAGGTCTTGGAGGCAGCATGACTTTGGGGGTAAGAAAACTAACAAAGTATTTAGAAAATTTGCAAAGTCTTGCAAACCCTTGACGATACATTATGATCAATGTTATACGATAAGAAGGCAAACGATTCTTAGATTTGTTAGGCAATTGACAAGAGGCATGTTCAGAGTTATGTTGACCCTTAGGAGAATTTAAGAAGGACGTAAGGTAGTTTACAAGGTTAAGATTTATGGTTTATGTAAACTTTAGCATTTTAAAAGTCCTTTAATCATTTCTAAAATAGTTTGAGGCAAAAAATAATCGATTTAATTGATTTGCTAAGACATTATAACTATGTGATGAAATATTATAGTAAATAATTTATTACATTTTTGCTGGATTAAAGGTTCTTTGCAAAGAGTGGGTTGCAGAGCTTATCGCAGCAGTCTATTAAGTAGACTCGATTTATTAATCTGCTTCTCAGTAATCTCAAGATCTAATCTTAAATTGAATATAAATTATTTTAGCATTTTATAAAATGTTAAGTCCTCGACTCCTTAAAATACTATCCCTTTCAGTTAACTTATACGGTAGTTTAGGTGGTCTTCCATATAGAATGCATTCAAATCAATTTTACTACAATGGAAAAACCTGGACAAAATACGTTAAGCTATCGCTTCTAATCTCATTATATTTCCTCTGTGGTTGGATTGAAATACTCAGGCGAAAATTATATGGAGGTGGAACCCTTGATCAAAATAATCTATTGTGGGCAGTTGGTCTTGGATCTCTGCTTATTTGGCTTAGCTACATACTACTTCTCATTTCAGGGGTTGAGTTAATGGCAGTCATGAACTGCTGCCTAAAGCACCTGAAATATTTGCAAGGTTTATCAAATGATATATAATCTCGTGTGCTACTCATAACTAAATTAATGAAATGTCATTTTGATTTCCAGTTCAATACATTCCATCATATGACCACAGCCACTCTCTTCTAATGGCCGCAGTCGAAACATTCTTAATATTAATTGCAGGTGGAATGCTATTAATCCCATTTCGCAATGTTCCTATACTCGGAACTTTACTGAAAATTCTTTCATTTCCCATTCAATTATATATTTTTTGGCCTATGTTCGGAGGGATAGTATTGGCAGTGCAGATTCTCGTGGGCTACATTGCTACGATGTTGTGGTTTTTCTCAGAGTTGAGTCTAAACTCAACGGTTTATAGAACCCTTACTATTCTTCGCACATCAACCCATCTCATACAAGTTTATAGATCGTTGTTCGTTTTACATGAAACAATTTTTATTATAATAGGAGAATATATTGTTCCTTTGCAAACGGGTATTATGAATTTCACTCTGATGAATATGCTAATGTTAATATACTATTTTAGATTCATGGGGAGCTTAACAAATATAGCAATGGTTATATGGACACTAGTAGCGAGTTTGTTTTGGTCGTTAGTCCTAGAATTTGGCGGG
>JAHZMU010002034.1:0-27303 GCA_027743725.1 Rambutsinella grinnellia | reverse complement strand
GAAACGATTGAAGGTTATTCTTTTCTATAATGGATGCAATAGTGCATTAAATCCTCACATTTGTCTATTTATTTGTCAGCTATACAGTTGTAATAAAAAGTACTGCAGAGCCTTCTTCTTTCCTCTCTTTCTTTCTCTTGTATTTTCCTTATTTACTCGAAAATGAAAAGGGTTGAGGTCATGTACTTGTACGAGTGCAGTTTTTGGTTGTAAAGTGAGCTTTTATGATGTTGTAGTTTGGATTGGATTGAAATTTAAAGAGAGGGAGAGCAGAGAACTGTGGTGTGGAAGGGGAAGTTGAATGGGGAAGAAAAAGATGGAAGAAAACTGTTTACAAAAATGCCATTGCCAGAAATAACTATAAAAGTTGGAGATTCCTTTCAGATGGGAATTGTATCTCTGAAAAGCATTTCTCTTCTGGAACATGCAGTATTTCTCGCTCTCTATCCACTTAAGAGAAACAAGCTGAACACGAATGGGACTATTTGCTCGCCATCATAAAAACAAAAATGATGAAGGTTTTAACTCTTCATCTAAGAAAATATGTGAATGTACAAGTAATAAGTGGAGGGAGAAGTGAAGATATGAAGAGAATTGTATTACATCATATTTTCTCAAATATAAATAATATTTTAGTCACTCTCTCTCTCTCTCTTTGATTATTTAAACTTTGGCTGTTGAGGTTGAAGAAATATGTGTTTGGAGTTTGGAATGAAAAAATTAAAAGAGTTTGTCTTTATATTATAATGCTTTATCCTCCCAAGAGCTGAAGCCGCAGCCGCACACATGAGCTGAAAATATATTTCTTCTCCTCCCTCGCTGGTCACATTAAAGAAGTAGTTTTTACACCAACTTATATCACGACTCACGAGAACAACTTACTCTCACTTAGAAATATTACTGGTTTAAGTCTCGACTTGGGCCAAAGAAGTTTTTTCTCCATTCGGGGAATAATTCTTCTTGTGCCATGCTCCAGCTTTGCCGTTATAGTCAAACCACCAACGCATTTTTAAAAAGATTTTTTTTTCACTCAAGTAAAAAAATATTATGATGAAGGAGAAAAGAGGGCGAGAAGAGTAGGATAAATTATGCCTTACGGGCTTTGTCCAAGGACTATGCACTTTCAAATAGTCACATTGAGTGTCAGAATCGGTAGGGTTTTTTCTTCCCGTCTGCGAAGATGAAAGAAAACAAAAAAGTGTGGAAGAACAAGTCTCATCGTGTCTCTCTATTTTCACATCGTACCAGTCTTCATAATATTTTCCTTTTATAATGCTTGAATTGATAAGGACTTACCACCACTGGATAAGGTAGGGGGACCAACATCACGCAAAGTCTTAAAATAACATAAATTATTCGAGTTGAATTAAGAATAGATGGAGAGAATGAAAATGCTCGTTTCATTCGAGAAGATTTCTCTCAAGATATAGCAACATTCTTTTGAGCTATTTTGAAATAATTGTAAACTGAAATCGCACTTGTTTATGGTTATTGCAAGCTTCAAATTGCTCAGGTCAAGTCATTTTGTAATCATAAAATTTAAATTTGAGGCGGATGATAGGAAATACCAAGCCAAGAGTTGTTTTTGTCATGATAAAAAGCAAAAAGAAATAGAAAGTATCGTTTTACACTTTTCTAATTCTCTACGTGATAATCTCTATTGGCCAGCATCTACTCAAATGTGGGTTACGCTAGAAGAGAAAAAAATGTGGAATGAAATTACCAAGATAAAATGGGCGAAATAAAACGGAGACATTATTATTTTCTCTGGTCATCCTTGTCTAAATGAGTTAGCCCAACCGAGGGTAAAAAAGCTAGTGACCACTCACTTAACTCTCTTGCTCCACATTATTGTCTTTCCAAGCGGAGAATATATTGCACTTCCCTCTTTTTATTGCTCTTCTCTATTTTGACCTGTTGTGGTGTGGTTGGGCAAGTCCAGAGACATGAGGGTATGCGGCAATATGTAGTTCAGTTGGTTACTAATTCAATCCTGATCAAGATGATTAGGTTGACGATGATCAGTGAAGCAGATAAGACAATTTTCATTGTTTCCCCTTCCAACATATATGCGGGGTAAGAGCCAAGTCATAAAATTACATTCCTTTAGTGTTTATAGCTGACAAGGGTCTACTAACTAATAATGATCGTAATTCGTAATAACCATCACAAGACATCAACCCATGATTCCAGTGGAGGGGAAGAGAGCGACACGGGAGACAGAAAAAATGGACCACAGTCAATTCACAATGGAAGGAAGAAGGGTTATTAGATTTGATTGCACTAAATTTTAGATATTACACTTGGCCTGGTTATGAGGTAACGTTTTAAAAGGGGAAAGGCGGCTGCCAGTTTCCACACAGAAAAAACAATGACATTGTCCAGCATTCCGAAAGGGAAGGGAAATGAAAAGTTGTAAGTTTTTAAAAAGTAGGACAGGAGGAGTACGCAATAACAGTTACACGCAGCAATAGATTTACGCACAAGTTAAAAAGTTTTTAACAAAGCGGATTCCTTGAGAATAGTGATGAGAAACAAGCTTATTCTGCTTTCTCTTTAGGTCAAATGTTTCTCTCCCGTTGAAAGATGAAACGTACCAGGTACACAATTTTCGTGTGAATTGAGTCTTTTCAGTGAATAAAAGAGAGGATAAACACAATAGGAGAGTAAACACAATTTTTGGGATTTCGTTTTTTGTTCTTCGGAGGATGTGAGCAGAATGGGATAGCATGCAGAGCCCCCATTAAAGTTAAACTGGATATGCAGTTATTATTTATTGACTTGTTCTAGTTATGCCATTTGCAGAAAAAAGTGTAATCCTTTTTACATTATTTTCAGCGCTGAAAAGACAGCTTGTTTAAAAGGAGGAAAAAATGGAGGATGATTTATGAATTGTAATGCTCGTGTGTCTCTTGAGAGAAAAGAGTTGTGAAGAGTTTAACACATGCAGTTATAAAATATTGATTAAACCTGCTCCTTATAAGTCTACAAGATAAAAGGCTACATGCACAAGTGTAATTTTTTCTCAATCTCCAGCTACTTCTTTGGTTCGCCCACTCTTTTAAAAAATGATATTTCAGATAAGATTTCAAGTTGTGCACAGACTTACATGGGCTATTTACCATTTTTCTTCTTTCCTCACCTTTTTTCCTATATGATGAGCCGTCATCACTTGCCAGGCTTGTTTGATTTCTACCTTAAGATACGAGCTAAAAAGTTAACGGTTTGTTGAGTTGAGTCAGATGCAGACGTGAAAATTCTATACGCATATCTGTTAAACTTTGTCTTCAAGACACGGTTGGTTTTGTTGGGTGGTGAGATGATTTGAGCTAACTGTGAGCTTTTCCTGGATAATATTCGTGGAAGATTAGGATGACTTTGTAAACACATTACACACATCCTATTATTCACCTTCGTCGAGTTAAAGTCAACAGAGCTCACAGCTCTCCCATTGCAATCAACAACTTTTCTCGTGAGTTAAAAATATGTACCGTTTAGTTAGTTGAAATCTCCAAGAAAAATGGATATGCCCATGTGATGCGATATGGGGATGATGATGACTTTGAGAAATCTCTTCCTTCCTGATAATATTTGATAAGGGCTGAAGAAACTATCTCCTTATCCAGTTTTTCCTCTATTTACTTCGAGTCTAGGGAGGATGATGATGTTGACATATGTACACTGCATACGCACTACTGTCAACTTGCATTATTCACTAAAGCCCTTTATCATCATCCAAAAGCTTACGTTTTCTACCTGTTTTCATCAAAAGCTTTAGATCTAGAGAAGAGCACTTACCGACATATAAGCTTCAGGATTCACTCTCTCTCCTGACATTTGAGACGGGAATGGATTTTACTACGGATTACTTCTACTGTTATGTTTTAATGGCAGTTTTGTTGAAAAATATGTTTTTAAGGATTGATCCCATCTCCATTTTCTTTCAGAGTAAAAATAGAAGATAGTAATCATCACAATAGTAAAATGTAGGCTGAGCCCGTGAGCCTTTTAAAACCAATATTTTAAAGTAATGGACAGTAAGAAAAGGATTTGAATGTGGAATGAAATGATATTCTTTTTATTCTTTTCTTTAAATTTACACACAGAACTCAGCAGGTCGCCACAAAACTAATGGATTTTAATATAAGCTTTTCACTTTGTCGGCAGCCGCTATGTATGAAAATGAAGTTTAATATTAGTAAGAGTAAAAATGGAATTGGTGGATGGTTAAAGGTGTACCATTTTTTAGAAGATGGATGGGCTATATCTCGAGTCATGTTGTGTCTGTGAGTTCTTCTCTAATGAAATGAGGATTGTGCAGAGAGTGCACCGCCATGCCACTGTCATTATCAATATTTCTTTGAGTATTCTTCAAGTTGATTAAAGATGAAGGAGGAAGTGAAGGATGATTAATTGCCAGAGACGCTTTTTACGCAAAGTGGAAGAAAAAGTTTTTCACCTTTGAAAAGAAATTTTTTGAAAGTCTTAAGTGAGAAGAAAACCGCATAGGAAAATCTAAGACATTCATTTCAGTCAAGATTGAATAGAAATCTGAGATTCTTTTACGGAGCTGTTTGTTTTGCAGTATTTTCTTTTCCATCTTCTTGGCAATGACGTATTGGAATTGGGAAGAGAAAAGTCATTTCTAAATCTATACATGAAATATAAGAAGAAATGGAAGGAGGCAGATGGAGGTGGATCCGGAAATGCTATTAGGCAACTGTCTTCCCCTCATATTCCATTTGGGCTCTGGTACATTTATTATTATGCAATTGCTGTCTTCCTCTGACGGTGTCAACTCGTCATCGTCTCGGTACTCGTCATAAAATATTTATTAAGAGGAGAAGTCATTTTTTTCTTTGAGAAAGCTAAGAAGTCTTAGAACTCCAGAGAGTTTGCTACTGTTTCCTCGTTTTTTGTTTTGCGGATGGAGGGAGGAAAGAAATGGAATATGAATTGCTGAAAATGAAATAATGGCTGCACGTGTGGCATCTCCGAGATGATCATGATGAGAAAAAGTCGTGAATGAGTTATATTCCTGTCGGCATTGCTCATTCAGTCAGAAGTAGCTGCTATCATATTTTGCATAGATACAAAGCAAGTCTTTCACAGATTGCACAGTGGCATTGTTATTTTTAAACAATAAAATCCTTTTAAGAAGAAAAAATAATAATTACTTTGTACTGCCTGGTTGGAAAAAGACAATGATGACTATTTGACTGCAACTTGCGCAAACTTTGGTGTTAGCCAGTAGCAAATGGCAATCTTTGTTTTAGAGAAATGCGTAGGAACGCAGTTCATTCTTAAGATGGTGATGCAATTCAAGACGACTTGCGAAGTAAATTGCATTTTGTACATCGGAGGAGAACAAGGAACACAAGAAATGGGTGGGGTTGAAGGAGGAGGACGGATGTTCAAAGAAAACTGCTTTTTTTACCGTGGAATACTCTTGTCATCCTTTTTGTTTCGTTTTCAGTCATCCTCATATAACAGCCTGTTGCGCTCTACTTGAAAGTTTCTGCAAAAAAAAATAAGTAATTTTGTTCAGAGAGGTAAGAAATTGTCAACTTGTCTCTGACAAAGGAGTTCTTCTAAGAAGTTATTAAAGTTTTGGACACTTTTTCACAAAAAAGTTTAAGTCAACTTACAAAACAAAAAAGTTAAACAGAGAAAAATGAAAGGGGACTGAACCACCGAGAGGAAGATGTAAGTTAGCAACTGCAGTGGATATAAAAAGAGTAAAAAAATATTCCACAAGAGATTAAGAAGAGAAAGAGATGATCAAGCCAAGAAACTTTTTTCTTCCGGTTTAGTACAAAACTCATTTTTGGCACATCAACAGTGCATTTGATATCAGCAGGAGAGAGATTGCTACAGGAGAAAAAAAGATGAAATATACATCATTAGATTTTAAATGTTATAGATGTTGTAAATTTAACGCTGCGCTGCAACTCCAAACTTCCCCTGTCTTCTGCTTATCTCCAGTGCGTAACGCACAAAATGCGAATGACATGTCATTACACTTTTTTCTTCTTCTTCGGAGGGAAGACGGAAGGAAGGCGTAAATTCAAAGTCTAATAATGTTTACTGCTTTGCCTCCCACAACACAGCTTATTTCCATGCTTAATAAAACAAAAGATGCGTTTCTCCTCTAATCAGCAGTAGCACCAAAACAGTCAAACGTTATCTATGACACGCATGCACGCAACTCCGCCATTACAAATTTGCATTGTAAACTTTTAACCGAGCGGTTAAGCCTTCATCACAATCGTATCTTGAGGAAGAAAAGGCTGGAGGAAAATGAAGAATTTTTAAATAAATAGAAAAAACTCCACTTCCTTCCCTGATATTATTGTGATCACGAAGCCAGAACAGATAAATGTATTATTTATATCTTACAATCAAGTTGAGCTCAACTGGAGCTCACTGATATAGCCCTCTTCATACGTGATGAACATCTATGGAAGAACAAATGAGCCAAAAATAAGATATCTTTTAAAATGGAAGAAAATGAGTTTCTTTGTGAGGATGAAGAAGAGACTGTTTTCACATAGGGATAAGTATTTATACTACTTTCCATTCGTTTCCACATTTCATGCCACTCAAAGTGTAATACGAAGCTGGTAACTTGTTTTAAAAAGAGTATTCAGTATTTTCTTTTCTAAATCATCATGACTTTATGGCATGCCTCGTGAATGGTACGTGAACATGAGGAATGCTCCTTGAGCCTTTTCTCTCAGCTTCCTTCTTTCCAGAAAATATTTTTGTTTTGGCTATATATCCGCAACATTAGCCATGTCTTCGTCTAATTGCCCCTTTTATTATAAACATATTAAATTTCTCTTCTTGGTAGGGAGAAGAGAGTAAATAGGGAGCAAACAATGGAATGGAATGCACCTTTTTTATTTCTCTCTGTCTCTTCATGTGTTGAAAGGAGTAACCGCGACGGTTAGAAATGGCTGTTGTTGGTGACGGTTTCTTTTAAAGTAGTCAATTTACATATTTCTACTCCAGAAAAGTAAATGTTGTTACTTCCGAGAATATGAAATGGCAACGGGAGCCTTTGTTCTTCCCTTGTTAGCGCATTCCTTCCATGGAACAAGCAATACACAAGCTTTTTCTGTTCTGATTGCAGATAAAGTATTAAATTGCACTGGGAAAATGTTAGAAACTCATGACCACGATGAAATGTGAGGGTTACGAGATTCTAAAACTGTCTCATAAAACTTTTGTCAAGATTGAGTTATTTTTTACGCGCATTTATTTAATGGACAGTGACACTTATTAGTATTTTGATGATGGAGACCTATTTAATTTACTCGGTCTGGTGATCCTCTTCCTGGTATTATTTTCTGGAATTTTTATGAAAGCGAAAAGTAGAAATATAAATACTTCGGCTTTTGAAGTTGGTTTATATTTAAGATGGTGGTCGTGTGTCCGCTCTCTAAAATCGCTCTTCCTTTAAGTGGTAATGAAGAAAAATGTCCTAGGAATTCCTTTTGCCTAATGTAAATTCTAGAAAGAACAAGCAATTCTTCTTGTCGAATTCCATGTTTAAGAAATCTGTTGTTTGTAAAGGTACACATGTACCTAGCCACTTTAAAAGAATGGCATGCTTTTACTCTCCCGTATTTTAAATTCTTTTGGTCAACCAAAGAAAAAAAGTAAGGTAAAAAGTGGCATTTCTCTAAAAGACCTTCTGCTTTCAACCGTTTTCCATTATTTGATTGTGGCGTGCTATGGGCAATTTCTGAAAGTGTAATAAGAGCTGCAAGCGATAACTGTTCCGAAAAAAGCCAGAGTGGTTAAAGCTTACCCTGGAAAAGTACGTGAGTCAACACAGCAGACCATCACTATTTCTCTAGCTATTTTGCCATCAGCCACTACCATCATCATCTAGACTGTCAGTCATCATGAAAATTGTGTTGTTATTTGAGACGGAAGAGAAAGCTTGCGAAAAAGGAGTCACGGCAGGAGCAATGCTTAACTCTGTGGACAAAATATGTATAGCATTTGTAAGTACACAAGTGCAAAAGTAATATGGATAATAACATGATAGTTTCATGTTGCCACTTTCACTTTGCCTCAAAAGAGTTGGTGTGGCTGCAGTGCAGTATTCTTATGCATACCTTATAAAGGAGTATAATATGTAATAAAAATCAACTATGGCTATTTAAGCCTTTAAAAACCTTCTCCGTGTGAAAGAGATCGAATCGCACGGTGGCAATGATGCGGTATGTTGTGTGTACGATATGGTCTAGTTTGTTCCCGAGCTTAAACTTGAGTTTCTCCCGAAAAATTTAAGCTTTTATGTCCCTCTAATGCACGATTATTGCCGGTATTTTGTGTACAATGCGAGTAGCAAATGGGTATAATAAGAGGGGCATTATTGCATTTGAGGGAGACCATTTTCTTGAGAAGAAATGAAGCTTTGCCTTTTTGTTTTTTTTTCGCAAATAGAAAGTCTTAACCGGTAGTGGTGAAATGAAGGAGTATTTTGATGAAAGTGGAGAATAGCGGTTGAGTAATAACTTGTGAGTTTCTATTAAAAAGGTAGTAAAAAGTTCACTACAACTTTTTTATATTCAAAATAGGTATGGGAATAATTTTTGTAAGTATTTTTTTAGGAAAAGTTTGGGGCTGTGTGTGTAGGAGCTTAACTTTGTGACAAGAGAGGAAATAAAAAAGTTTTCATGTTCAAGTAATTTCTTTCTTTGGGCTGGAGAAAATATGTCGTTGCTGAAATATGATGCGTGATTGTATTTGAGAAATAGATGTGGAGGTTCTATGCTTTCTTTGGCTTGGAGGTACTTTCTTACTTTTTCTTTAGGGATTGGAAATGCTGTTTTTTAATAGGTAAAAAGCTCGAATCAAAAGTTTAAAGGATAATTAAATGTGAAAAGTCAAATGATGTTTTAAAAATTCGATAAGGATCCATTAGGAATTTTTATGGCTGATTTCTAACAGATTGAGCTTACTACACAATCACCTGTGATTTTTTTAGTTTATGATACTGCAAACTATAATTTAACTGACGTCGTAGTTCACAACTCCGATTTTTAAAGGTTATCAATAGTTTTAATTTAGTTCAGCTCAATTTGCAAAAAATAGTTTTCTTACCATCACAGGTTACATACCTTAACAGCAAATCGCAGCAAATTTTTGCCGAGTCAATTTACACTTTTTTGTTGTTTGCACAAAAAAAGCACTCGTTTGCCGTAACAGACCATTTACGCTTTCATGTTTGACTGATGTTGTTGATTTCTATCAACACTACATATTTTTTGCTCTCATTTGATGATGATGGAATGTAGTTTCGCATATTGATTTGTTTCATTTTCTTTTTACAGAGGCGAAAAGTGTGGCGAAAGCAGCTGGAAAATGATTACAAAGTGAGAAGGAAAAGTGGAAGACCAACCAGCAATCCAAACAGCTTATCCTACTCCAGTGATGTCAGTGTTCTTGTCAAACTAGAGAGAGTTGTCAGGAGTGGAAAAATGCAAATAAATGGCTGGAGATTGTCATCACATCGTACTAGCTAAGTAGGAGCTGCTGAGCAAGAGCCAACTGTTCCGGAATTATTTTAAGCAAAACCCTAACTAGGCTAGATGAAATAGAAAGGTAAACATTTTCATTGCTCTTTTCCTCGGTAATTTTTCAAATATTATGTAAAACCCGCACCCAGATAATTCTTTTACACTTTACCAAAAGTAGAATGAGAATGTATGCATATACTTCCGCATAAAATGGGTTAATATAGATTAGTTTGCATATTTTATTGAAGCTTTAATCAAGCTGACGGCCCACTTTCTCGCGCTGCACTTCACTCACTTCTTAAAATGGTGTGATGGTTGATGTTTTGGTAGTGGTTGGTGTAGAACCTTTTTGTTAACTCAATTTCCAATTATTGGAAAATATTTACAGTGTCAGTCCATCAGAATTGAGAGGAAAAGGTTTCTTTATGCAAATCGTTTTTCGCTACGGGAGCAAATTGACTTGAACCTTGAGTGGATAAGAATCGATAAATTTTGCGGCATGTGCTCCTGCATATTTTATGCTGGAAAGACAGAATGATGAAAAAGTAGCAAGCACTGCTCATAATATGCTAAGAAGGAGGAAACTTGATGTGGAATGTTGACCGACTTCCTCGCTAAATAATTTTGGACTACGTGCAGTGCCGCATGCAGCCAAAAGCCTAAACCATGTAGGTATAAACTCCTCCAAGAAACAGACAGTTTAACTTGACATCAGCATTGAATTCGATGAAAGGAATGAAATAAATGTCGGTAAAGTTTTTGTTGTTATTGAGTGTCGGAATGGAAGGAGAGTCGTTGACTGAAAGAAGTAAAAAGAGAAGCGAAGGAATTCCGTCTTTCTTCTTGCAAATATATAAAAAAATGCCTACTTGAAATGTGATGGCGGATGGTATGGCAAGGTAATAAAATGGGAAGGGAAGAATTGCAATTCAATCTAATGCAATAGATCTCGCATTTCGATATCGGAAAATTCAATCGAGCTCAACCAACTCTGTTAGCTTTTATTATAGCGTGGCATGCAAAACGGGAAGGAGTCGGGTTCTTGGCGGCGGCTCTCCTTTTCTCTCAAACTCCAAAACATATTTCCCTTTCAAACTCTGCATTTTTTGCTTATAGAAAAAATATGGTTGCTGGAAATGGGTAGAATGGCTACTATTTCTTTAAAGAGGAAGGAAAGGGATGAGAGAGAAAACGGGAACAGATATAAATTGTTAGGACAAGACAGAAACAGACCTGGAAGTGGAAGCCACTTGGTCCACATCTCACATCTTGTCCATAAAAATCGACCCTTTTTGTGCATAGCTATAAAAACATAAAAAAGTAAGTCAGTTCCGTATTTTGGAACAAGAAAGCTCCAGCTGGAACATCGGAAATTCCTTCAGTCTTTGGATTTTTTTCATCCGATCGCAAGAATTTTTTATAGTGACAAACAAACAATTTAAGACTGTCTACCTTTCAGATATCAGCTTATCCATACAAATGTTTGTATATCCGTATTAATTTTATTGAAAAGATGTATTTTCGCAATAAAATCTTCGGAGACGACCTCTTCATCGTAACCATCGTTGAGTATGCATCAACGAGCATCTCGAAACTGCACGTAATATATTTATTCAACTTCCTTAACATTTTCCTTTCCATCATTTGAGTCTAAGCCACGGATGTGGATCGGGGTCGTAAAACTTGGGTATAAAAATGCACAAAAAGCGTATCAAAATGGCTCGAGAATATTTTACCGAGTGAACTGGAGCTGCGGAGTATACAAAGAGGAAAAATGATATATGAAATGATATGAAGATTAGATGGGATGATGACGATGATGATATTGTTGTGAATATTAGGTGCACTTTTTTTATCCACATAAATAAACAAGCAGTTTATTTTGGCTTTGGCTACCCATTTTTGAACATAACACGAGCATTACGTCATCCTCTCTCCACATGTGTTGTAGAGGAAGCGGATGGGAGCATCTGCCATATTTTTTCTGCTTTGATCCAGTGCACTTTCCTCTGCCTCTGGCTTACTCG
The DNA here is from genome assembly GCA_027743725.1 of Rambutsinella grinnellia. Lineage (NCBI taxonomy): Eukaryota > Metazoa > Arthropoda > Collembola > Entomobryomorpha > Entomobryidae > Rambutsinella > Rambutsinella grinnellia. Next base: position 15,740 of record JAHZMU010002034.1, on the reverse strand, counting down.
CATGAAGAGAGTGTCGGGGGAGGACAGAAAATAACTACCCGTTATGAAGCTGACAAAGCGAGATGAGAATGAGAATATATGAAAATGAGCCAAAGTCTTCTACTAGGGGAGGTAGGAATAGCTATATAGCAAGAGGAACAAAAGAGGAACAAGCTAGAGCCTACGAAAATATGATGAGCTGATGGTGATTGAATTTTTGTCATCAACATCAGCATCCAACCATACCCTAATAGTATACGGAAGGATGATGGAATTGGGATGGAAGGGAGGAAAGGGTCACGTCACCACATTTGGCCCTCCTGGACCAGCCACACACTCAATCCAATCCCTCTGGCCTATATAAAAGCTGAGAGTATGTATGAAAGATGTGATGGTAGTGGAAAGAGGAAAATAAAAACGGAATCAGAAAGAATAGTAGTGCGGGGACTAGGAGTCTCCTAGTAGGAGAGAGTGAATTATTTATGAGGGTGCAATAACAGTTGGCTGCACACACACAGTTTCTCTGTGTACAATTGCAACTATTGCATCTCTTACTAATATATGGGAGGGATGTACATTATTATATTCTCTGAGAGTTCTTTTCTGTATAAAAATGGACGTAATGGAGTGATACCTACCTAAATACACTTTACTCTGAACATAACCTTATCCAATATTAAGAAAGAGAGTGGAAGTGGAGTGAAGGCTGAGGTCTGTGAAGGCACATATATTTTTCATTCAACGTTCCTTCTACAACGCTACCTCTCCTACTGCAGCGAAAAGGGGAAGAAGCTATCTGAATAGTCTGAAAGTAGAAAACTGGTGCTGGTAGTAGTCAGTTGAAAGATAGCATTGTGCCGAGTAGGTCTAGAGGAGGACGATGAGACAAAGTCTCTGAAGAAAATTGAAGTGCACCATCTGATCTAATCGTCACAGTCGGAGAGAGGAAGGAAGGGAAAAAAGTTTTAGTCTTGAGGAGACATAAGACGCGTGGCTTTCTATAAAAGCCTAATGCGGCATTGTCATAATTTTCCTTCTGTGGTTAGTTAATAGTTCTTAGTTTTTGAGGAGGGAGTGAGACTGATCTTATTTAAGCTGGTGGTAGTGTGGTATACGTGGTGACAATACCCGGCTAAAAGAATCTAATGGTGATGGATAGGCTCTGTCGTGGAGAAGGTTGTATCAGAGTGAAAATTTGAGTGGTGTAATTATGCAAGGAAACCAACTGGAAATGAGATGATGGAGGAGAGTTGGATGGGAAAAGTGTTATTAAATTACAGGCTCTGGGAAAGTGTTTCCCTCTTTTGTGGAAGTGAAAATGGAGCTGATTCGTTTATTACTCAGGCTTAATCAACATTTACATCTTGCTTGTGGCTCTTTTATAGGCGAGAGAGAGAGTGTTGCGTGAGACAGGATATATTTTAGGAGTTTTAGTACAGCTTCATCAATTTTTTTAAGCAGGAGAGAAAAATGTTTTGCTGGTGGCGGTGTTATTAGTATAATAGAAGTAAGCTTTAGTCGGTTGCACTTTTCCTCTGCTATTTTTGGATTGAGTGGTGGCGTGAAATAAATGGAGAAATTAAAAGGAACGCGCACGTTCCGTCTCTGTAGAGCTGTCAATGCACTTCATATAATTTAAGAGAGGCTGGTATTTGTTGTATGAAAAGTTTGCAAAGAAAATGTATTTTGATTAGACCATATCAATTATAATAATTAGGAGCTTAATGACAAGATTTTATATAGTGATAAGAGTAATGGGAAGAATAAACAGTGTGAAAAGTGGAGCAATGTTGAAGTTTGGATAAGGCTTCGCTTAGTTTGGTTTAGTGGGAGTTGTGCAACATCAAAAGAGTGAGTGAGTTGCTAGTGCAAATATTCATGGTGGATTATTTAGGATCGAATAAAACGTAAGTGAAGTAGCTGCTTTTTGTCACCTTTTCGTTGTTGTTAAACCGTTCATTTTGGCACTCATACGGTATGAGCTCTGGTCTGGTGTTGCGTAATGAAAACAGTTTACTCTCTGCTGCAGTTACGCAAAATCCTATTAGGTAAAGTGCGAGCAAAGTTAGTAGAAAATTATGAGTGGGAATTAGGAGTTAATCATTCCACTAAAGAAATTAAAGTGGCCAAGCTCAAAGTCACATTCTATCACGTTTTGGTATGGATATGTTAATAGGGAGAGAATAAGCTGAGTGTTTTGAGATAGTTTTAAATGGACATGTGGAAGACATTTGACTAATATTTACTTTTAGATGAGAAATTGTCAAATTGCTATGAGGGCTATCGACCCAACTTTTCAAGTGGAACGGTATGAAAAATATTGTTGGAGAGTTGCAGTAAAATACCATTTTATTACGTAATGGAATGTTAATTGCGAGCATTTTATGCACGTACGCAGTGAGGTGGAACAGAGAAGGAGAAATGAGTCATTTATTAGTACATTCCACTTTTGTTCTAATTAGTGGGGTTCGGAGCTCTTACTCATTTAATTTATTAAGCTCCCGCAATGCAAGTAATGACGGATGTCGAGTCATTATCAATTATTCTGATGGCTGCAGATAATTATTGTGTTAGTAATGGCAGGAGATTCACTTGAAACGTTTCTGTTACCTGAGTCTAATTTGGGAAGTGGAAATAAAAGAGTTTTTACCAAAAGCGTTTACCAAAAATAATAGGAAACGTCAGGGAAGTGGTCGTACAGAGTTAATTAGCTTGCTCCAATAACTTTTGATTGAAAAAGGCAAAGTTATAAAGGGAAGTTGGGAAAATATTTTTAGAAAGTTAAATTATTTTTTTCATATTTCCCGAGAAATTATTTAATGAGGAGAATTCCGCATTGATAATTTTCCAGTTGAAAACTAGTATAATTATTTTTCATAATGTTTGCATAATTTGCAGAGACTCCTTTTATCACACGCGAGTCTTTTGAGTTCGATAAATTCCAAGTAATAACAGCGGGAAAAGTTGCATGTTTAATGTAACGTGTACGATACTCTTTTATCTTTTTGGCAAAGAGAAAGAGAAACTAATCATCATAGGCAAAGGCTCTTTTTGCTCATTTAAACTCTCTTCCTATTTATGATGAACTCATTTTGCAAAATGCAAAATAAACACAAAAGATATCACATCGGCCTCTTCACTTGGTAGTCTTGCATACTCTCTCTTCATCTCTGTTTATCTTTCAAGAAAATGAGTAAAAGGAGACCATCATCAAAGTGAAGGAGAGAGAGATGGGAAGTGTCAATAGATTTTACCTTTTGTGGAAAGAGCTCCGTAAGCGCAAAATATTTCAGTCTCGTCATAAAAATTTGCTATGCATAGAAAATTTATGAATGAGCTTGTACTCATTTCACATATCCATTCAAGATTTTTTTCTCTCTCTCCGAGTTCAATTATGCTTTTAGCGCGTATCTCTTTTTCTCCTACACATTTTAACATTAGCATTTCAAACCTTTATTGTACAGTGATGATTTGTAGTTTGGTAAGTAGGAGAGAGAGAGACCTTGCAACTTGTTCTCACAATCAGACCCTCATCCCATTAACATCATCAAACAATTTATTGTGGATTGTTCACTGCTAACACAGAGGCTTGGTCCTCCTGTTTTCTTGTCCTATTATCATTAATATTTTCAAACTTTTCCTACGTTCCTTTTACACCCTACTATTTCAGAAGCCCAAAAGGGAAATATTTTCGTCGCGAATATGATATAAACCTACCAGCATCTCTGTTCCTATTGCCACTTTAGGCAGATTTTTATTGATGTTCATTGTATAGGGTATTGCTTGTCAGACCTCTTTCCACTGATGTTTTATTAGTTCTTCTCTAAACACAATGGACAAGGAGTACACACATTTACGTCAGAGCTGCAAGTTATGCCGGTCTTTACACGAGAAATTTTCATTGAAATTGCCAGAAAATCTCGTAGCAATTCATATTTTACAGTGCATCAGTGTCAATATCGAAGACTGTAGAAATTTTCTTTTCAAACCCATTTCAATAGGCTTCCAGGCAAGGTACAGCTTTGGAAATAGTTTTGAGAAGGAAAAATTTATAGAATGGTTATTCTCCACATTTCATTGAATAATTTGTTCAAAAAACAAGCCATTTCATTCCTTTCCGGTAGTGCCATGTGCAAGGTTAAAGAATTTTCTTTGTTCGTTTTTGGAATTGGACAGCTCCTCAAATGATTTACAACAAGAGCAGGAGCAACAGGACAATTTATCTTTTTACTTTACGCAATTCCATGCAACAAAGCTGACAAATTTTTTATTGTTATTCTACTCTAAACAGCTTTTACACTTCCTTAACTACATTTTTGCAAGGAATAGACTGTCTTATTTCCAGAAAAGTGAGGTATGCATAATGGATGACCAGAAGGACGATTCTTTTCTGAGGGGGGAGGGGTAAACTGAATAAATAATGGGGGGATATTGTGTAAGCAAAGTACTCAGCTACCTAAAGAAAATAAACTGGTGGAGAGGGAAAGAGTCACTGTCTCATTGTGTCACTAGATAAAGGCTTACCAATATGAACTCTTCCGAAGGAAAAAACAAAAATGCTATGCATATGGAAGCAAGATGATTATTTTTAGGATGTTTTGTGAGTACTCCCCCGTTTATTTCACAAGTTGACAAGGAAGCTCATTCAAATCGAATAAAAGATGAGGGGAAGCAAGTCCAAGTCATTCCATTTTAATTTTAATATAATGGAGAGTCATAAAAATAAAAAGGGAGAAATATAGGAAGGAAGACGGCTACAAGAACACGTTTAAAAGAAGTTGACGAATAAAAATGCACAATAAAAATGCGGAGACAAAATATGGAAAGTAAAAGAAATGGGTTTTGGGTTTGTGGAAGGAGGAAAAAAATTATATTCTTGAGAAAATGATGATAAGGGCGAAGGGAAAATTAAAATGGGAATGAGATGAGGGGAGATGATGAGGAAGGCGAGTGTAGGCATGCAAAAAAGTTTTTGAAAATGCAATAAAGCAGTGTTACATATACCAATTTATATCAGTTTTTAGTATGTGGCATATGTGCATTGTCATGTTAGATGAGGCTAACTTGACTGCCATGCGAGGTTGTAGAAAATAAAATAAAAGTGTAGGCTTTATAAGCCTAACCAATCCATTCCTAGCTTTCTCCGACATTTCCAGTAATAAAAACGGGGAAATAAAAAGTTTTATTTTTGAGCAACAATTCCTTGTTTATTATGTCGTCATAATCAGTAGGGGCTAACGTCATTCCTCATAGTTTTGTGTAAGTTTTAGGGAAAACTTTGGATTTCTCTTTTGGTTTTACTGTGGCTTTAAATTTGTTGACGGTGTGGCTTCTGTCTCCCGCACCACATCACCAACTCTACTGCAAAGGTATTATTTCAGTCGCGTCTTCTTCAACCTTCTCATCTTTCGCTTCTCGCATGACAAAACAGAGAAAGTAGATGTATAATGTTTTGAACGTAGACTCCTTTTGTTTCGAAAGGAAAGCTAATTTCCGTTTGAATATGTTTTTATCACCTGTTTTCCACCAGAGAAATATCAACTCCTGAGAACTCCATTTCTCAAGAATTTCCCACAGCGTTTTCTGGATTCAACAGTTATATGGATGTTTTCTGCTTTCTATCTCTCTTTCCAAATATCATGTGGCAAATATATGTTTTCTGTGGAATGAGCAAAAATAGATCCTATTTATAAAGGACGTTGGTCTTTCCAAGTTCCCACTTCATTCCATTTCCTTTTCAATTTTAGTTGGATAGTTTCTTCCTCGGCCTTTTCGTGGTCAATTATTATTGCCTCGACTATTATTTCTCGTCTGCTTTCTTTCTCACTTCCCAAATATCATGTGGCAAATATATGTTTTCTGTGGAATGAGCAAAAAAAGATCCCATTTATAAAGAACGTTGGTCTTTCCAAGTTCCCACTTCATTCCATTTCCTTTTCAATTTTAGTTGGATAGTTTCTTCCTCGGCCTTTTCGTGGTCAATTATTATTGCCTCGACTATTATTTCTCGTAAGATCGTGATTCCATGTTGGGGAGGCCGCCCTGCTCTTGTTTTTAATTCAACTGCCCGGCTCCATGTGTTTCAGATATATTTTTTATTGAAAAACAATGAATTTCTCTGCAGAACCGGAATAAACCAGGGGTTTCTTCAGGCTATTAAAAGAGATTGCATTTCACTTTGTAGGGCATTCTAGCGACTGGCGGCTGTTGTAGCGTGAGAGAAAGAGAAGTAGTAGAAACGTGCTCTTGTAAGATTCCCTCCTTATGATATGACGATGATGATGAGAATGAGAGCCCCTCAGCTTGTTCTAGTTCCTTGAGACGGTTAACTTTCCTAGTAAGTAGGAGCGGAAGATGAGGGGAGAATCGATTTTCTTTTTGCATTTTATACCCTGTCTGGTTAGAGAGTGAAAGAGCGAGTTTCTCTCTCCGGTTCCTTTCTCTCTTTCCACTTTGTAAATTGATGATGATGATAGTGGTAGAGAGAAAGTGAAGTGAAACCGGAGGAAGGGAAAAGGGGAACAGCAACAACAGCAGTTTTTGAAAGTGAGTGAGTAAGTCCATAGTTTACTAGGTTAGTGTTGGAGGAGCAAAGCTTGAGAGAAAAAGTTCATGTTTCCTGTTATGATAGCGAAAATTCTTTTTTTTTCTCCCTCTAGTGAAAAGATATCACACAAAATGTTTTCTCTAATGATGAGCATGGGGAAAGAGAAAAAGCAAAGTATTTTTTGTGAATCGCCGGGAGCGTGCCAGTTGTTTCTGGTTGATTTGATTGACGGAACAAAGACCATTAGAAGAAACTAGTTTTGGGTCAGACCAAAGACAAGTGATGTAGATAGGTTGAGTGTGGGCGTCTGTTTCAATAATAGCCAGATGTGTATTTTTAGGCTGAAAGGAAAATTATGCGGAAATATGTTAATTAATTTAAATGTCGTGAGCTTGACGTTGACAGTTATTAAGCGAAAATGATACCATTCATTATTCATGCCGCGTAGGAAGGCCATTGTTTGCGGCTGTTTTCATCGATTAATAAAAACGACTGCAAAGCAATCGTAATAGTAATGGTAAACTGTGAGTAAGCTTAGGCATGGAGAATACTTTCACGTTTATCTATTTCGAGCTTGTATAACCCTGACTAAGATTGATTAGTAGATGAGGCAAGAAAATGAGGGAAAGAAAATAATTGTGGGTGAAAATGAACATGAAATGATTAAGGAGATAGTTAGATAGCGAAGCATTCAAAATGCTAGTCCCTCAGTTTAACTATTTTTGTATATTTTGATTAAATGACCTTATTTTTACAACCATTATAACTACCAAAGCTTGATTAAATCTGCACGCTGATAAGCGTAACTCAAAAATACTCGCATTTCTTCATTACCCTTCTGTCTTGCTATCCAACATCAATATTTATTCATCATAAAACTTTTACTACAACTCCAAAGTTAAAATAGGTGAAGCTGGAAAATAGTAAAAAAAGTATATGAAACAAGGGCATGCATTCTTTTCCCACATTACTTTCCCTTCCGGTTCCATTCTATTGTTAAGTATGAAAAAGCTAGAGCATCTTTGCTAAAAAAAAAAGTCGTTATTTTCAAGATTTCTCAACTGCCGACAACACACGCGGCCCATTTTATCTGAAAAGATGCAGGAAGTCTCACAGCTCATTCATCAGCCCCATAGCCCCAAAATAATCAGCTTCCGCTATACTACTTTTGGTTTTCTTTTTGAAGAAAATGTAAGATTTTTCTTCGCCTCTCCACAACCTGTGAAGGAAGATATTCGTTTGTAGAAAAGCTTTAGATGTTGATAGTATAGTCATCTGTGAAGGACCTTTTTGGACTGAGGCTGTGACTAAGACTTTTCCTCATTTTCGGTTCCGTTTTTCCCTTTCAATTCTCTTCACATCTTGTTCCTCTTCAAAAACTCACTGCATTACTGGAGGAGAGTCGCCAGACAGGAATATATTTTAAAAATAGGATTCACATCATGTTTCCCGTAAATGCTTCAGAGTTCAACCAATTCCTCACACCATTCATGTTTATTTTCCTGGAAGGCTAAGACTATACCAAGTTTGAATTACGGCCTGCAAAACCCTTTTTTCCTTATCCATCTCTGGAGCAAAGTCACTGGAGAAAGACCTTTTCCACTATTCCAATGTAGTCATCCAACGCACAATTCCAAATTTTCATTCGATTCCATCTCTCTCCATCCAATCTTCACTTTGACTCCAGATTTTTCAAGAACAGTGTGTGTAGCTGTTCATGGAATACGAAAACCGATTTTCCTTCTTCATCCCCACCAGTAAATCCACGGGCTCCTGCATATCATGCATCTATTCTAAGCCTTTTTCTCTCACATAAATAACACAAAAATAATCGCATGAATGAATGCATGCATAACTGTGTGGCAAAGGCCTGCAGCAAAATATTCTCTCTTTTCCTTCCGGTGTGGAATTTCAATGAACTGTTTATAATGTTTCTAGCGACATGTGTATCGAAACTGCTTTAGTCGTTCCAAATCACTTTGTACTATTACAACACTCGCACGAAATCTAAAAAAGAAAATCTACTATTTATTTACATGAGCTCACGTGTGTACATTTTCACTCATTCTTTTACTCACTCATCCCTTTTGTTTACTTGCCTTCTTCTTCACACTCTTCTTAAATGCTACACGATATACAGCTCATGTCTTTCACTTTTCGTGATGGAGAATTCTAAACTTGACTGGAAATGTTTTTTTTCCAGAGCAGCATGTACTGCATACCAGGATTATAACGAGGAGATAAAATTCCTTGAAAAAAATGTATTCCTTTGAGAGAGAGAAAAAGAGGTTGATTTCCTCCAGGCCCTTTTTCCATTCCATATCTTTTTGCGGTTTCGCAACGAAATAAATATGCACGTGTGTTAGCGTAAGTGTCTACATTAAATGGGAGGAAAAAGTGAGAATATTTTTCAATTTCTCTTCTCTTCCAAGAAAGTTCCCCTCCAGAAGTAAATAGTGGAAAGGGTTTTGCTTCTCCACCACACTCTATGTCGCTTTGAGGGATTGCGTATGCATTACTTAACGACGTGTCTTTCTCCTTCTGCGGCTCTTGTGGTTTCTTCCTTGGAGGGAGAAAAAATATCGCTCTGCGGACTTTGGAGAGTGGGAAAGAAGAGACAAGGAAGAAAAAGTTTTTTGGGAAAGTGAAATGATAAGGATTTCTCTAGAGCATACGTTTCTCAACCGGCTAATACGGTATTTTTAAAGGGAATTGTGTGCGTTTAAGCTGCGTAGGTGGCCTTTATCTGTATTATCCAAAGAGATTAGATGAGATTGAGCTGCTGCGTTACAACAATAGACTTTTTATATGCTCATGGTAGAAGCGTGGCTTAAAAGTTTTTGGGTGCAATATAGATTATATAAGTCTGATATTTATTTAAGTAGAGAGAGAGGAAAATCCACTCCTGAGAAGAAGCAGAGGAGGATAAAAAACGCGACTTTTTTCTGGGTGAAAGCATGCACAACTTATCATAATGGTTTTGGCTAAACATGCGTGCCATATGAGCCTATTGCATCATCCCATGAACATTGCTATTTAGCATGCAACTTGTTTGTTAGAAAAAAAAGGGTTTTCCTCCTCTCCATGTTTGGTTATATGTTTTTGGAGACTAGTGAAATGGAAAGTGTGTAACGAGGCTGGGAAAAGTCTTTCCGAGTGATTTCCTTTCGTTTTACAAGATTTTACCATATTTCATGTCCTCCTTGTTTTCTTCTCTGGAGGAGGAAGAGGAGGAGGAGAAAATACTCGTACAGCTGGGCCATGCAGACATGCTTGCTTGTGCGTGTTTTAATGCTCTTCTTATGCTAAAAAGACTATAAAAGTGTGGAAAGCTAGAAAGGGTATTTTAAAGTAAAACTTTTTACAAAGGATTGTTGATCCAATAATGATAGTTTGAGATGGTATAGAAAAAAGAGTCTCCTCTCGATCGTTTTATTTCCTGCGGTTATATTCCAAAAATCCTCTTGTTTTTATCCCACTCCATGCACAACTGAACTGATTGACTGGGCTATGGATGAGTGGCCATATGCACGGATTCCTTTTCTTTTTTGCATGGGATATGTTAAAAACAAGGAATAGCTTGTAGCATGGCATTGTCAGCTCTTGCCTTGGCTGATTTCTTTCCCAGTTCATGAGATAGTAGTAACTATTTGACATGGCTCACGGTTCACTTGCCTTAGCATCTTTTTAAATACTTCCCTTGTCATCTTGACGAGAATGATTGCGGACGGGAGACGTGACAAAAAGTTTTTCATGGAAGAATCCAAAGTTCACTTTTAGATGTTGGATTGTGCAAAAAATTGTGTCTCATTTAAGCAGTAATTTGAGAAGAGCGGAGGAGGAATAGAGTCTATTAAAATTCTTAATTTGATACGGTCTAATGAGAGAGCAAGTTGCAGTTGTTCACTTTAATAGGATGGATGTGAGGGATGTCATGCGGAGGAGAAAGGAGTAAATTAAGATGAGAATATTAATTAAACCGACAGTTTTACAGAGGTGTTTAGAAGTTAGAGGAATTAGAATAAATGAAATCATATTGTTAACATGTGTTAGTCATATTATTAAGCAAGGCCTTGAACATCATACTTACTAAATGATTTTTTTCTTTGCAGGTACTTCAGTTATTTGTAAATCGGTGGAATATAACGTGTTTTAATCTGAAAGTGCTGTTTCTGGATGGATTGAATTATGAAGAGAAAAGCAGGTAATTTCTGTTTTTATTATATTCTCTGTTTTGAAAAGGTATCACGAAATGACGTATTTTCGTCAATAATTTAGCAAATCTAATTTTACTTACTTTCATAACGCGTTAAAAAATTAAACCGTTTATTGGCCTATTTCGCACGCAATTGGACTCTATACCTTGGCCGTTTTAATGAATTATTGTTAGTGCTTTCACCTTAAAAGCGTGAAATCAATACCAGGCAGTTACAAGAGCAACTCAACTTTAATGAAAGATCATCAAGATCTATACTCAATGCCAATGGCTAATTAATGCTTCAATAAAAATTGTTTTCTCCAGAACAGAAATACTTAAAAGTTTATTCAACCCTGATTTAATCATGAAAAGAATGAAAGGTTTTTTTAATATCATAAAGCCTGTTAGATGCTTTAAATTTCATTTTAAAAACAAGAAACTGCTTTTATCCGGGGCAAACACTGTTATTCTCTTGCAAAACTTGATTGCAAAAGAACCCTGACGGTAGCAACCGTTTAATAATCATAATAGGGTGGATGGCGTGTTTCCTAAAATATATCCTATTTTTACTCAATCGACTTTTTCCTCAATTTCAAAAACGGTTTCATAATATTTCTTCATAGTACGAGAGAAAAAGTCGGTCGAGAGTCTAGTCCTGTTCTATGGCTTCTGCTTTTATTACGTTTTTTGTTGTCGGTACTTAAGCAATTCTTGTTGAAGTAATTTGCTTCTCAAGTACATGCCTCCTGCTGCACACCCAGAAACGAAAGCTATCAAACGTCTCGAAGAAAACGGTTATTTCCTATAATGCTAGATATTACCAGTCACTTTATCGATTAGGCAAAGAAATGGGAGACCTACTTCTCTGCAATTCCTATTTTGTTGACTGACAGGCTGATATCTTTTAAAATGCAAGTTTTTAGCAGAATTCTAGAGAGCTACCTTAAACGTTTCAGTTAACATTCAGAGTATTGTAGAATAATAAAACTGATCTTTGAGTCAATGATCGAAGCGTTTCCTCCTTTTATGCAGTTGATATGGGCTCGGCTTCTCCTCCAATACTATTGTCATCGGCTGTTTGGTCTAATGGAAAAAATGTGTTCTATATAATGCTACTCTTGTGAAATAAAAGGGAATAAAAAATTCTTAGAGATAAAAACGTCCCTGTAACATTTGCTCTTTTGTGAGTGTGACGGTAAAACGGTGGAAATCAATCACTTCTTCATCAGCTCAGCGTACAGTGTTCAGCGTTCCGCTTTACCTCTAAAGAAGTTCACTCAATCTTCAAAAATGTCAATTGAAATTTATTGATGTGACTGTAGCCCTTTCTATACCTGAGAACTTAATTGAATTGAAAGAAAAAGCTTATCTCAATCAAGACATTTGAAAGGGAATATGTGGATATATGATGATGACATCTTACTGTCGGGAAGAGAGACATGCTCACTGCAAAAAATAAAGATCAACAAGACTAGATGAAGAAATCCACTTAACGATTCAATTCTCTGAGAAAATTTGACCTAGTCAGTGATTCTTATCTGGACAGTTTTTGATATTATATTTTTTACTGTCGGTGAGTGAATGATGTTGCGTTTGTTAAAGAGAAGGCTACCTCCTCGACTCGACTCGGGAAGAGGAAAGAGATTGAAGTGAGTGTCACTCATTCCTTTTCTCTCTCTCTTCTCTGTGCAGAAATGAAATAGTTGATGGCCCCTTCCTCTCTTGCCAAATATTTAGCATGGCTGCTTGGAGAATGAAGGTTTGTAATACTTTCGGGTTGGTTAAAGGCAGCTGTCAAGTCAATTTAAAATGGGATGGAAAAGGAGAGGACCGGGCCAAGAGAGAATGGAGTTAACAGCATTTCCTATTGATTTTCTCTTGTGTTCCGTACACACCTCTTCTCCAAGTCTTGGTTTGACTTTGACTTGAACTTATTGACTGATCGATTCCGGTTGGAAAACAAACTGGAGAGCTTTGGCAATGTCCAACACATGTGCCCCTTTTACTCTCTTTGGGTATTATAAACAGAGGGAAATTCTTTGAGGAAAGTGGAACACCGCACGTTTGGCTTGAAAAGACTTGCTGTATGCTTATATCATTATCTTTGAGATTAGAGTGTTTACAAGAGCTGCCGGTTGTAAACTTTGGAGATAGAGATGGTGGAGAACTCTCCCCTTGAAAGCGTCTCTCATCAGTGTCATCATTATCTTGAGTGAATTGATTAAGTTATGAGTTAAAACAAAATTCCTTTTTGTCTAAGAGTCTTAAAAGCAAAAGCTTTGTTTGGCCTTTGAGTTAAAGAAGAGCAAAAAGCGTCCATCTGGAGCTATCCTTTGCTGTTCCGCTGTGATTTGTGGATCAGGTATGAGGTCAGGTGAACACGTTATTAGAGATTTTACAGAAAAAATTAAGAGTGTTATTATGCTTTAGTGGGAGAATTAAGGACAAGCAGGTTTTTTCGGCTGTCTGATTGACTGCACACAAATCATGATTGGATTTTGATTAGGAAAGGAATTACGAACGATGTTTGAGTTTTTTTGCGGGGATTTTACAAGCTCAAAATTTTAAATGAATTTTTATCTAGTTGGATTTTAAAAGGAGAGTCTTTCTATTCTATAGAAGTTTATGATGACATGTCTTTCTAGACAGTGGCATAGACATTCAAACCGAATGAGGAGGAAATGAATGAATTCATATCTGGCATTATAAATTTTGATTGACTCAGCAAAATCATAGAATCTCCTTTTAATAAGACTAATATGGTTATACTAGGACAGGATAACAATGATAACTCATGTATGAACTGATTAGGGTAAGTCAAAGATGAAAAGTGATGCTGCCGTGGTGGATATGATGACGTGATCGTGATGGGCCAGCTATTATTGGGAGTGAGAAGAGGAAAGGCAAACAAAAGGGGAAATGTCAACAGAGACGATAGGAAGGGGAGAGAGGGAGGGAGTAGCTATGTAAATTGCATAATTTTTTTGAGATAAGGTGAACAATGCATAGCACGACTCTGTCATGATCACCTTCTCCCCATTCATCATTTCATCTGCATGAGTGTGTCTCATCTTTCAACGGGTGCCACTACTATGTAACCGCCCAGTTGAGATTTGGCCAAAATGGGAGATAGGAGCCGAGAGACTTTGGAATAATATGAAAATATTTGAAGTGTATTCAAACGTGTATAATGTCCGATAAGGAATATTGTCTGACTGAACAAAGGGACGAGTTTTAATCAGCATTAATTAAAAACGTATAGTTTAGAAAATGGGAAAGTCTAAAATGGACATTTTGCTGCATTTGGGTGCGAGTTAGCAAAACGTGACCAATTTGTTCACTTACCAGAGACATTAATTTTCTCGCTAGAATCGAGGTTTTATTAACTTAAATCGAATGACAGTTAACATAATTGATGGGGATAATTCACAGGTTTATGAGCGCACACTTGTTTCTAATGACCGAAAAAGCCGGTTTTTCTCTTTTCAGCAAAATATCAACTTCCTTTTCAAACAACTGTGGGGTCTATATACTCTGCTGAAATGAAATAAGAGATGATAATACTCAAATGAGGACAAAGAGCCAATTTAAATCTGCTTTTCATCGACCATAACCTTTTTGTCTTGTCATTCTATTGTGATCTATGACATCCGAGGAGAGAGAGATAATTAACAGAGATAAAGATGTCTTCCTTACGCCTTCTAGATTCTAATTGAAGTTGATATTGGGAAAAGTTTAAAACGTGACGTAAAGCGAAATTGTTGGGTTCGGCACTAGTCATCTTCATCAGCAGGTGGTGGGTGCTCATTTACTTGGTTTGGGAAATAAGATGCGATTTGAGATTGAGTGATCAATGATAGTTTTTACTATTAAAATTATCACTGAGCAGGAACTCCTTTTACTTGTTAGTTTTGAGTGGAATCTTAAATAAGGAGGTGTTAAGAAAGTAATTTGCATACTTGTTTTATTTTTTGTCATTGGCATGTGTCGCCTCTTGATCGTGCTGTGGCTTCGATTATTGCGAAAAAATCTGCAAAAAGAAATTTGAGAGAAGCGAATCTGATCAATATCGACGGTCTAACTTTTAAGAAACTATCAAATGACATTTTATAATAAATAGATAATTGATTGCACACGAGGCTTTTGATTATTCAATTTTCAAAATCCTTCACATCCCAAAACGATTGCGATAAACTGATAACCCAGGTCATTCAAATTATGTCGGTAAAATCACAACATAATTTATCCCTTATTAATATTAAGCCCCACTTAAACGGGTTATATCTATCAAAAATGCTGAGCAAACAGTAAAATCGGTGTGCATGGAGCACGTACTTGACACGAATGGTTTGTTTGTCCTTTCTGCAATCGCAATCTTGTATTTACATTTTTACCTCATTATTTCGCCGCTTTATCTGCACGCTGCAGTTGTACCGGTAATGAGCTTATTTATTGCTGGTGAACATGCAGCTCTTTGTAAATTTATTCATTTGAAGAGTTTATTCATTCATAAATAATTTGTTATATAAAATGGAGATTTAATACTTTCCTTCATTTTAAAGTAGCCACAATTCTATGCACAATGGCATTTTTCTGAATGGAATGATAAATGATTGTATCAAATGAAATAATTAGTTGTTTTTAGCATAATGAAAATGCAGATTAATTTGGTGTTGTTGCTGGATTGATGAGAGTTCTTATCAAAAATATTTCGAAGCTCTGGCTGTCGCCTCAGGTTATTTTTAATTAAATCTAAACTACTTTTTTTCCAAATGAACTCATTATACCGGACCCTGGACTGTGCAAAGTACTAAATGATCTTGTGTAATTTTCACAAAAATAAAAGTATTTACACTTTTACATCGGATAACATCAGGGCTGCGTATAGCTTATCAGGATAAGACTACGTCGGAGGTGATCCTAATTCATAAATATCTCATAATTTAACATCTTCATAATTACAGTAATTACTTTGAAGGCGTCTGCTGGGAGACAAATGAGTTTACATCGGGTAGA
>JAHZMU010002032.1:0-11539 GCA_027743725.1 Rambutsinella grinnellia | reverse complement strand
TTCCTTCCGCCTTATATTTGGTTACGGAAGGAGGACAAGTGCCAGTGCAATGTTCGCAGAAAATGGGATTAATGACTTCCAAGCGGTGAGGAGAAAGGCAATAGTGTCACTCATAAGTAGACTATGCGTCAGCTCTAATTTAGTACTTGGTGAAATTTTAAATAGCAATGCTCTTGTCAAGTCAAGTCTGTATAAATCTTGGACGAAAATAGTTCTATCTGCCAGCGTCAGTGAAAGCCTAACTTCAGTAGTGAGGAGAAATACAATGTAAAGGCAGAATAACTTTGATAATTTAAATAACACATTTGTAAAGTGTATAAAGTTAATATGACATAACCTGCATGCAATTTATTTCTTACATTTTTGTAACTTTTTTAAGCAATGTTTTAAACTACCTCTTTTTATTTTTATTAACTGATATGGATCACTAATGTACTTTTTATACATTGATCTGCAATAAAGGATAAATAAAAAAATAAAATAATAAAAATTGACAGTAAATGTTGAATCCAACTAATAAACTTCAGGTTTATGACGACTTACAAACAAGTGGTGTATTCCATTCTGGCATAATCACTCGATGATAAACTATAATGAACGTTTTGAATGATTCTGTCGTGATTTATGACAGCTACTGATAGTTCCTCCTCTCGGTGATATATGAATGGGTTGTCCTCGTCAGCATTTCAATTCAAACAAGGCTTTGAAAGACTGATCGACATTTCATACACGGATATTTTTAAGTAGGTTGATTATAATTTTTAAGAGAATCAATAAATAATACTTGACATTGCTACTGGCTCGGTAGAGATGTGCTTACCAACTACAGATATATCTTATCAATTTCTGCTCCTTTTTCCAGCTAAAAAACTGGCAAAAGAAAATGACCATAAAAAGCCGAGAGTCAAAAAGTCACGAAAGATAGACACACTATTACACTCACATTATTCTACAAATGCGACAAGTTTGAGTACATATGCAAGTCGTGAAATAGGTCATTAAGGTCAAACCCTTGTCATCATCATGAGCCTCAGTCCTAATCAGCTCGGGATGAATAGGTCGGAGATGATCATCAGATCGTCAAATGTTTCACATTTTTTACACTTTTCTTTCCCAATTTCTTCACAAAAATGTTAAGTTCTTGAAGCTCTTATTATTATAACGTGTCATCTTGATAACTTTAGAGGGGAATTATTTCACATGAAGATATTTGAAAGTAACACGATATCCCATAATTCTTTCAAGTGCTTATTAAATAATACACAATATGTTAAGATATTGATTGATAAAAACTATCAAATCACAACATAAGTGCTTCTTCACCTAGTCATTATTTTGTAAGAAAAATGCAAGTTTGAAAAATTGCTGGCACCTACATGCAAGACTCATTTTCACCCTCCAAAAATATCCGAGACAGACGGTTTCTGTCTGGAATTTCATGCAAACTCTAATGACTCTCACATGGTGGACCTTCAAAATAAATATCATTAATTAAGAAATTATAGAGATATTTGAGACGAAGAGGAGGATCCTATTAAGAACATTGATATTCAATCGGACTAGATGATCAAGTTATGATTACATGCAAAAGTTAACTGCACTTGGAGATGGAGAGATCTCCAACTAGTCCATCTCTTAAAAAAAGGCAACCATGTAGACCGGACATTGCATGCACATAATAAGCTTATTAACTCCAAATGGACCAGAAGAAAAAACCACACAAATTGTCTGTCCAGTCTGTGAACATTTGGATCGACAAGTCATAAAATATGTTATTTAAATAATTTGGATTAAGTTTCACAGGAGCTTGGGAATTATAGGTACTGTGAATATATTTGCACTGAAACAAAAGCTCTTGTCCATGCCCCCGATTTATTCAAAGCTGTTCCTACTTTCCATTTGCTCAAGTGATAAATGTGTCATTTCATTCTGCTTCCTCTTAAAAACTCTTACTCTTGTTCCTTCATTATTATTACAAGTTTCTCGACTTGTTACACGCTCGGTGTGACACCTGAAGACTCATTGGATTAAAAAGGAGTTCCTGACATGTACACATTGAGAAACCCCTACATCCTCATGATTTTCGGATCTACAGTCACGCAACCATGTCATCAACGTCCGATTTTATTCCATCAAATGTCTCACTGGCCATATGCATCCAATACTCTTAACCACACAACAATCATTATGGAGTTGAGGAGAAAACATACCAACCACATATTTAAGGTGGCCATTGATCTTTAATGCTGGAGAAGAAAAAGTCTGCTACACTAGTTTTCAGCTAGTTGCCACTACTGAAATTATAATAATACTAAAATTACATGCTTCTGTGACACGCATGAATTTTCTATTTTTATTTCGCTGGACATAAGTACAAGTTTGAGAAGTAATACGCTCCACATATTCGTCAAGTTAATATTTTCTCACACCATTAATATCAACTCATCATCGTCAGCACTTCATACAAAAAAAGTTTTACAAAAGTGTAATAAAAAGAGTCATGAAAAAAGCATTTCTCTTGAGCTAATTGCATTTTACCTTTTACCAAAGAGAGAAGTCTGAAGCTGTAATGTACACACAATTAAAATAACCCTTAAAAATAAAGAGTCAACTATCCACACTAACAAATTTGTATTGCCAATCAGTAGTAAAAAAATGCAAATCCAATGACCACACGACAAGCACACCCTCCTCAAAATCTCTTTATGTATTCCAGAGTGAATCATGTTTCTTTAATGACAGGGGAGTTAGTGCACCGGCAACATTGTTTAAATTGTTATCTCACTAAACCAATATATCTTGAGATTGGAAATGTCTTTATATATTTGTTCTGTCTCAGTTGAGAGAGGACGAGAGAAGTCAACACCGGTTTCATACCCACTTCATACCACTTGAACCAGACACAAAGGCATTTCTATTTCGAGAGAAAAAATACTTGAATACAATGGACAAGTTGTTCTTGTCTAGAAACCCGTGTCCAACAGCTTGTCATTGCTTTCATGCCCTCTATCTCTTTGCTTCTACCCCTGCCCATACTTAAAAGAATGAATGATTGTTTAATGTTACGCAGGAGGAAAACAAATTGACAAAACGGATTCAGATGTAAAATAGCGAAGCGAAATGACATTTTCTCCCCACTCCATAAATAACTTATGTTAACTA
Organism: Rambutsinella grinnellia; assembly: GCA_027743725.1. Taxonomy (NCBI): domain Eukaryota; kingdom Metazoa; phylum Arthropoda; class Collembola; order Entomobryomorpha; family Entomobryidae; genus Rambutsinella; species Rambutsinella grinnellia. The sequence goes on along the minus strand of JAHZMU010002032.1, from coordinate 8,377 downwards.
CTGGTCATATGAGATAAAAAAAATTCACTTAATGATATTAAGTATTTTAACGAACGACCTCTTTCCAGACTGGATCATCACAGTTGCTAATAAATTGCGCATATTTTATAAATAAAGTACTTATTACCCTCAACATTTTAGCACTTTTCTCTGAATAATCACCCTTTCGTAAAAAGAACCACTAGCCATATGATTGAACATCATTATCAGAATTGTAAAAGCAAGTAAGCATGTAAATTGCTTTCTTGCTTTTACACACCGAATGGTCAAACAATTTGTAGTTGAGCAAAAAATGTATATATCTAAACAAGCTATTTATTACTCATGTGAGTTCCCACAATTTGCATAGAAATGTGGTGAAAAACACAGCTCACGGCTTCCATTTCAAATGCATAATATATGCACTAGTGTAACGAGTCTGCACAACTTTTTACCTCCTTCATATCATTATCATTGAATTTACAGTGTGTGTTTACCTACACCTCTTTCTCTTCCGAACGTCACTCATTTTTCATACGCAGAGCATTATCATTTTTTTAAATTAAGTAAAAGCAAAAAACCCAAAATGTTTCCGTTCTCGTGGCCTTTGCCATCATCAGCATCCCTTTCCCTTGTTTTCCCCTCTTAATTTTTTTACTCTGTTCAGAAAAGGACATAATAACAGTTACATTTCTTTATTTTTTATGCATTATTCAGAAGTAGCCGAGCACCGAACACCGAGCACTATCCTGATGGCATCCTCTCTCCCTATACGATTATAAACTACTTATGAAAATGTGTTTACACATAGCCACTGCTAAGCTTGAGACGAAGCGCACAAACATAAATTATTTAACAAACAAGTTTCCGGCACACTACCAAAATTTTATATGCATCAGTAGCACTCATATAAAGGGAAGAGCATAAGGTAAGTGCCAGAAATATAAGCATTAATTCTCTTATAATTCTGGCACAAATTACATTTTTCCTTCTGAATACTCAACACCACAAACTTTATAGAAATATGTCTTGTGAAAAAAACTCTCAACAAAATGGCTTTTTTTTGGTGCGGGAGTGGAAACGGCCATCGGAAACTGCTCCGCCACCGATATCTATCACCATCATCAGAGTCAATCTGGTCTATGGCTTTTTAAAAAGATAGTGGAACTAACAACAATGTACTTTGTTGAGGTTCTTCAACTTGTTCACGCTCTTCAAGCAGTTGACTATCTTTTCTCCTTCCCGCACACGAGAAAATAATTGAATGTGTCTACATCCCAGTCCTAACTTTTATGCTAGATTGAAATGACTTGAGTATATCTGTATCAATCTTATCTCCTTTGCAAAACTTTATTTCTTCAAATAATAATTCATAGCACATTTCTCAGTGGATTGGCTAACAACAAAACGTTTACACTGCAAACAAGATTGGTAATAAAAGTGAGTCTAATTAAACTCGTACTATTATCATTCCTCTTAAATCTCGAGAAAAATAATGATAAATACGTAATAACAGTTGGTAATCACCGGATCATCAGCAAAACCCTTTTTTTATTCAGGAATAAACCACGGTTAAAAATCATTAAAATGGGTAAAATATATTTTTAATTGCATTCCTTTCGACAATCGCGGGGAAAATTTAACGAAGCACTAACAAGTCAAGTGCAAGTTTATTATGATCTATAATAGCTCACAATTTACTTCTCAAGTTGAAAAAAAACTATATATACACGGTTCCCTACTAGAGTGTTTATGTGTGAGAATTTCAATATACTTTGAGAGGAAAATGGTATTAAAGTAATAAAAATATATAGCATGTAATCATCTCTCTCTTTCGCCTTATGAAAAAAGCAAATATCATATTTCTGCCAAGAGTAACAACAGCGGTGAGTTTATTATTATATTTTATTATTGCAGTGAGTTCATTACTGAGTTCTACTTCGGGAGCTGGTTTGAAATAGATTGAAAGAGTGTGATGTGTGATGCAAATGTGTATGCCACTCATCGCCAGTGTTAAATGTATTGGATTTTTCTCCACTTATTCACTGTGCTTCTCTTTCCCTGTAAAAAGTGGTCGTTGTGGGAGGTAATAAAATTCAATTAGAGCTCGAATGTGTCAAATGGAATGGAATATGGTTCGTGCAAACACAGTTTTAATTAATTATGATAAGGGATCGCTAAAACCATAAAAATGTATGGTAGCAATGTAAAGATTGATTCACATGCTATTAATAAAGTTTTTACTTTGAACTTTTAAAACTGTGATATATGTGGAGAGGCTTAAATAATTTGTGGAATCTAAACCAGTTCGTATTACGACTTTTCCTCAAGGAAAAGGGGCAGATATTAAATTATTTTCTGATGACGACTACTCAGATCAGCACTATCATTAACCACTAGAGTTGTGATGAATATCACACTCGTGTTCAAACAGCTCATGGTTTAAACTATAAATCCATGAAAGTTTACAAGGAATAATTAAACGTGCCAAAATTTCTCGCAGAATTGTTCATTTTTAATGATTACGTGACTAATCTTTTTGTTAATGAGATCAGCTTTATTTTATGCTAACAAGCTATTATATTGATTTTAACAGGGAAAATAAAACGCATAAAAGAAGTAGCCACGACCAAAAGCTCTCTCCTTTACGGATGTAATCAACACTTACCCCCGTAATCATTTCTACCAAAAGCCTGTATTTCCTGTCACTACTTGAAAAATCGAGTGCACATGATTCATCCTCTCATTTAATTATTCTGATAAAAGGTGATTGGAGAGAGATGATTGATCAGAATTAAATTTGATTTTGGTTACCTCCAAACCCTCGAGGGGAATCATTAGTTTGTTTTAACTTTCAATTACAATCTCCCTTCACATTTATTGATTTGCAAACATGCACATAATTTAGATAAGAATTTTCAATTTGATTTGGTCATATTTTATTCCGAATTCATTAAATCACAGATCATAAAAATGTTACGTAATCAAAAAGTGCTACTGCTACCGATTCGATGTGCTTACAATGCAACCTTTTGCAAAATTCGTGCCTAATTTATTACATTTATAGGCAAGCCATAAAATGAGATGATATAGTGATAAGTAGAGAGAAAAATGATTGGCAGCCAGACACACATCGACCCGACCGGATCGTCAAGAAAAGTGCAAACAAGAGTAATGGCAGATAGACAAAGAGAAGTTGCAAAGGGGTTTGTATAATTTACACTTGCCAAAATATTGCATTCTTTTATTTTTCTGTTTAAAATATTTTCATGTAAAATTTGATAAATGCCACATGAATTGGCCCCAAAAAATTCACTAAAACTCCCCAAAATTCTTAAGAATTTATTCACTCTTTTAAAAGTGTTTCCCCCATCAAATTTATTAGTACGGCTTCTGTTGCGCTACCACTTGCGTGTGATGATGGTAGCATATCGATTACTTTTTGAGTTGTTGATGATGTGAAAGCAGCATTTTTTCTTCTTAAAACGCATATAATTTCTTCTTTGACTCAAGTAATCACAACTCTTTAAAAAATCTTGGCTGATTGCTACACCCAGTAGGAATAGATACCTCTTCAAATTATAAACGCGTAATAAATACCACTTTTCTCTGCAATATTTTGCTCACACATGAAAAAAAATGTTGCTGACTGGGAATGACTGACTGCCGTTGTTTTGATGGTTAATCAACTGTTTTAGGATATGGTTGTATAAAATGAAGAAAAACGAGATGCTCAATGACTCTCTCTCGAGAGTGAAACTGGCTTTATATCATTACCATCATATTTTCAAACCAACAGCAGGAGCAGCAAGTGAGGTCGGTCTCACTTGGTGATGATGAAATGTGAATAAGAACTAGGCGGAGTAAGTGAATGGAGAAACAGGCCGGTTTTTTTATTCAATATGCATCACTTAATAATTTCTTTCCTCCCTTTTGCTCCACTCCAGTAAACTCCAGAATTAATTCACTACAAGCAAAAACCTTTAGGCTAAGCTTGGTCTGGTCATCAACAAGAAACAAACCTGGTATTAAAAAGTCAGTCAGTATGTTTGAGCTTAATTTGAAATGAAGCGCACTCAAAACAGAATGCAAAAGTGCAATAATATTTTTCATTTCTTTCCAGTTTTTTTTTTAATATTTACTCCATGTGTGTGCTCTTTTAAATGCTGAAGGCGGTTCGAAAAGCTTAACTTTTATTATGTGTAGTAAAGAAGCTCTAATCCTTCTAACTGCAAACCCAAAATGCTAAAGTGGTTAATTCTCTTCGGCTGTTGTGCATAATTGCCACAGGTTATAATCACTTTTGATACGTTGTGAGCCGTTTTATTAAATTGAAACGGCAAAAAATCAGTTATAGAAGATACGGACACGTAATACATATAATTCTTTTCTTTTTTTCCAACAGCTTTTCATTAACTTCATCAACAAGAATCATCAGCAGGGTGACTACGTAATAGATATATGGAGAAGATGTGTGATTATCACACAACATCTTTCAACCTGATATTTATAAGCAAGCTTAATAGTAAGTAATTGAGGGTTTTCTTTATTTTTTGTCGGTCGGACATCCGATCCAGGACCATTTCTAGAGCATTTCATTTACGCACAAGTCATAGTGAGAAACAGCAGGGGCTGCTCATCACCCAAAACCTCACACAAATAAAAGTGCTGACCATCAACCGAATAATTCTAAAAAATGTACAGTAACATAAATTAGATAATAAATGAAATGCAATGAACCAACTCAATTTCATTAGAAAGTTGTTGGGAGTTCCAGCAAAAAAGGAGTGAGCTTCAAACAAAAATATAAGCTAAAGGGCAGTAGCTAAATAACTGGTAGTAGCTCCTGATGGTTGCCTTTTTACATTTCTCCCGACAGTTCCTCCAGCAAAAGCCAAAAGGCCAAAAAGATACAGAATGTTCAGTCTTCTGTGGTAGAATAAATATATTATTTTTATGCTTGAGGCTCCCTCGACCTTTTTTGTCTTTATAATTTGTACACTTTAAATGCATCCAGTGGACCCTTTCATGTATGAAAGGGTAATGAAAATAGTCATGGTTCTGAAAAAATCGCATTAATGTCCCTAACACGATTAAAACCGCGACAAACTATAGGAAAGTAAATTACAATCGGATGTATATTTTACAAGTGTTAAAAAGGCGAGAGGGTCTCCACATCGGGGTTATTCGGGTTCGATGAGTGTAATAAAAAAAACGACAACCCTTTTCTATCACACACTCCAGCTCCCATTCTATTTATTAAGTTGATTTGAGAAGTGTGAGAGGAAGAGAAAAGAGGTTCTGCTTCCAATCTATCCACAGATTGCATTCCATGGTTTGTGCACAAAGATGCGATGAGAGGAGCGGGGTTTGGGTAACGCAGCCGTTATGAGATGCGGAAGGAATGAAAGGAGAGACGACAAAATTTTCCCTGTCTAAAAAAAACTAGGAAGGGAATGAGAATCATCATCATCGCAGGAGTTGACAAAACGCGCTGCATCACAAAAACTCTAATGCAGGGGGAGTTCTCTCTCTAACAAGAGTCAAAGTATATCACAGTATTTTTTTTGCTGTGATAGCCATGTTCCGGAAGAGTGCCACCAATGCCCAAGCTCTCTCCTAGTTTGCTCTCGCCCCTTTTTCGCTCACTCAGGCCTGATACACATCTCATTCTCTGGAGGATAGATCCCTCCAATGCGAAATGCACAAGCTTCTACATTCAACTTGTCAGACAAGAGACCTACGGAGTTACTTGCTCGGAAAAATGCTGGCAGCCGGAGTGAAAAGAAATAATAAAAGTCAACTCAAATCCACATTTCCACTCGAGCAGTTTTTCTATGCATTTATATCGCTCATTTATTCACATTATTTTTGCATTACTTTCATCGACTTCAAAAGCATAAATATTATTTTATACGCTTCACTGTATCATTATCTTTTCTAGAATAATCAGTCAAACAAGCTGGAATAAATAGGGAAAACAAATAATTATTTGACTTGTGTGAAAAATCGAATAAAGAGGCAGTCAATCAGCTAAAGCTCATACCAATTCGTACAAAATTTACGCTTACTTCAGTCCTAATGCTATGCACACATTTCAAAATCTGGCATGAGGGATGCTCCTCAAAAGATATGATCTGGACGATGTTCTTTTTTGCTCTTCCATTTTTGCTTAGCTTTCAAGAAGGATGTTATGCGGAAACGAGCAGTTAAGATAACAGCTAATCACACAGTACCGCCGGCCTTTTTATTGTAGAATCTTTACTATTTGCATATCAATCTACATTTCCATTCATTATAATTCTCCAAAAAGTACAATTTTTCTATTTCTTCTTCTCTGCTTTGTTAAAAAACGAACAGAGAAAGAGATAAGCTCTGACACATTTTTAATGAGAATAGCGAAATGTTTTAAAGCAAGGTTGGTGGTTTGGGAATTGATGTGATGGGAAAACCAGTAGCCAAAAATGTACAACTTATAAAAAAATTCTAGTCGTGTGATGAATACCTTCTTGGTTTCCTTTTAGTGGAAACGTGTGTAATGAAATATAAAAAAACCACCTGCTTTTTCCCTGCAATTAAAACATTCTGAAATAGCAAGAGCAATTGCAATTTTCATGAGATTTTCTCTACAATTCCATTTTTTAAACTAATACTTTCCAAGGTGTTTTATGCCAGGTGGGAGACACTCGTAAAACCTTCACTCGAAAGTCGTAAAACGCAACAGTATTTCACTTCAACAAAACTCAACATGCTATTTTCTCTGCTTTAATAATAACCATAATAATATGCTCTTTCAATTTGCAATTAGTTTTCTACCTCAGTTTTGAAAAGAAAAACATTGTTGCCTTCTTAAAACTTTTCATATTTCTCTCTCTCGTCCTCCACCGCTTATATTTTATCTTTGGCTAGCAAAAATTGGCATCCTCACTTAAAATCTCATTCCTTTGTCAGTAGCCCATTTAAAAAGGGAAGTTAACCATCACCATCATCATTACATAAGTAATAGGCAGTTGAGCTCTGTTTTCATCGCTAACATAAAATTACAAATGGGCTTACTTAAAAGTGAGCATATGAAGAAAAAATATTCCCACTACTCATTTACACTGCGGCACAAGTGTAAAAACGGACTCGTTTCAACTTCCACTTCTAACTAGACAGGAACATAATATATAGTTTATCGAATTTGTTTATTACCAACCATCGACTTATTACTGGGAGGAAAGTATAAAAAATCATACTTTTATTATTTTTTCTTCACACTTCTAATCATTTTCGGAGAGTGAGGAGAACATTAAGTATTATTAATAGCAGAGGATACGAGCTTCTCCGAACACACCTGTGTAATTCTAGTAAAATAATATGTATCATTTATGCCAAACAAGAATTTTTCCTTTTGCCTTTTGCACAATACGCTTTGTGCGAGATAAAATTGTATTTTGAGGAAGTGTCATAAAAAATTTGAAGTAGATTACGAATTACGACCAAAGCTATATACCTTTTCCATATAAAATATGAGTTATGCCAGGCACCAACTGAGACCGGATTTGGATTTACACTCTAATTTGTTTGCTGATTTTCCCAGGGCCGTACTGAGGGTAGTGCTAGATAGTGAAAAGTACGAGGCCGGGGAAGGGAAGAGCCGGGGAATAACGGGAAAATAATAAGGAAATCTAGAAATCACAACCTCAAAATAGTGGAAAATTGTAAAAAAAATGACATATTTCAGAGTGCATAATTATAAAATTTGCGGAGCTTCGCGCATAAGAGTGAACTAATGAAAGATGTAAGTACTGAAAAAAATTTCACTAGGCCGGGACAAACCGCAGTACGGGCCTGGATTTTCCTATACACTTTTTATTTTATACCGATTGTTTCAAGAGGATAAATGTTTACCGCGTATAATTTATGTTTTATAATGCTTTCTACATGTTTATATGTTGTAAAGTTTTTTTTCGCTGAAATGAAACGGTAAAATGGATGATTAAAAGCTTCCCGAAAGAGCTCAAGGTTTTCTATACGCTTTGTAATGAGCTCTGAGGTGTTTTTAGAGCAATTATCAATTATAAAAAATGTGCTTAGAACATTCAAAAGGTGAATCTCACAAGAGGCATTTGACGGGTAGAGTTTCATCTGAATATAGTTTTTTAATTAAAGAAAAGCCAGATTGTCAGATTAGCTCAAAGATAACAAGTTTACGCTATGCTGGCTTCAGAGAACTGGAACGATATTGATGTAGTGGCTAGTTCAAAAGTGAATAAATCATTTGCTTTAAAGAAGGTAAAAATTTGCAAAAAATGTACAGAACTTACAGAAGCATTTGTGTTTTATTGCGACTCGATTTGTACGAGCAATTCTCGTTAGTCTGAAACATGAGCATTCATAAAAACTTTTCCCAGAT
>JAHZMU010002031.1:0-16246 GCA_027743725.1 Rambutsinella grinnellia | reverse complement strand
GTCACAATTGCCAGTCTGCTCGGCTGCAGCAAAATAGTTACAGTATGTCAGGAAAGGAAGTTTTCGGAGGGATCTGCCGCTCAATCCTTTAGCTCGCCTGAGATATGTCAAATGTTAAAAACATTTCACATAAATTATTACAATTGATAATGATCGAGTCAAGGCATCGTATATAACTTACTCTGAGATCTGAAGCAATGAAGCTATGTGAATGTTCTTGTGCCCATCAGGTAAAGTTGTCGGTAGTGTGCATGCATCCTGAATTACAACAAGGTTGACCTGAACGTAAGACATTAAGATGAAATGATTTCTCAGAAATCTATGAGTTACTTTCATTTGCTGCTTCAAGACTGAAGACAAGTGAACGTTGTCGAAGGGTTATAGTAATTTATGTAATTACCCGAATAAGCTCATTGATACAGGAAGCTAAAATTCCATAAATTATAGATGCCGGTGGGTGACCAATGTGAATTTTTAAATCTGCCCTATCTACAAAGGCCACGTCAATAGAGCCGACAATATTGGATGTAGTTAGAATAAGAACATTAGGGTATCTACAATTTCATAAAAAAAACATTTAGTGGATTGTTGATCCTGATTCTCTCCTACCGTAAACTTTAAGCTAATTAAATACGAGGTGCTGCGAGCAAATTTCTTTTCTTATGACTTACTTCTTAATCCTATCGATTTGTGTCAATAATGCATTTGACAGCTCTAATCGAATCAGTTGGCTCGTTTCCCACTTCTGCAGACTGCCGACATTGGGCAAGACTTTCTACTTCATCAATAAGAAGGAATACAAGACCCTTTGGGTCTTCCACAAGCTCCAGGATTTTATCAAACATTTTGGTTACTAATTTTCCACTCTGCGATTAACAAAATACATTTATAATTTTATAATATTCTCCCCTTGACCTTTCAATAAAAAATAATGAAACTGTTTAACAGTTTCTGTTAATCGTACCTCAGAAAACCACTTCGAAAATAAGCTGTGGCTATTAATCTCTATCAGTTGGCCATACAGAAAGTCATTTTGCAAACGAATCACAGCCTTTTGCGCCAACGCTTTACATAAACTTGTCTTGCCAGTTCCTGAAATTTATAACGTTAGTATAACAAAGCTATTTATGTGATGTATTGTACTAAATCGATTGATCCAAAGCGTGGTTCATACCTGGAGGTCCATGAAGAAGTACTACTTTATTCCAGGATACAAGAGCTGGATTTACGCCTTTTGTTGAAAACATGACTGCAGTCTTGACGTAATCCACTAACTACAGATTTCATAAAAACCAAACCACAATAATGTTCTGATTCATTCATTCCACGGATATATTCCAAACGCGTCGCTTTATTAGTGATTACCTTGCACTTAATATCAGCTTCAAAAATTAGTGAATCCCACAGGCCATGGAAGCTCCGTGATGGTAAAAGCCAACTATAAAATAGTAAAAAATGACATTAGTACTATGAGATGTGCAAGTGTCGACTACCCAGACAAGTCGAATACTGAATGGTACGCGATTACCTTTGTCATTCACAACACTTGTCGTCTTTATAGCCACTTTAACAAACAGTCTTTAACAAAGTTTTTGGCATCGGAGAAAGAAAACAAATTACTCAGGAAGGAATTGGATGAATTGAAGAATAAATAGTATGACTTATCGGATCATTAATACATAGAACATATTGTGATATGTAGAAATTGATTGTTTTGTAATTAATTAATTATGTAATTAAATGGACTCATTATATAATTACTGAGTAACAAGAAACCTAACCTATGAGATGCTGCACTCTGGCCTTCCTCTTCGTCATTCGCGTCCATATACTCTGCTTCTTCACCTTGGACATCCAGTTCATAGACAAAAATTGAGAAAACTTCCTACACAAAGCACAAAAATTAAACTTCAATGGTGACCAATCAATGTATGTAAATCTGAAAGATAAAATGACATACTTTTGGCACCGCCACCCCATTCATTGGAGCATCTCCATCTCCCATATTTTCCTGTACGGCGACATCTTTCCTTGCAACAAGATGATTCTCCACGTACAAAGTGATAGACTCAACATTCTCCACAATTCCAGGCGAAAACTGCTCCAAACTTTCTACAGGTAGTGGATACCCCTCGGCTAGTAAAATAGGCAGACTTCCAACATTTGACTCCACCAGTGCGTTGAACACTGCATCATGGATTTCTGTCCTAGTCAATCGACTATTATTCGGGAAATACAAATAATTAATCAACTTCCCAACGCTTTACGCCTAACGTAAAATAATAAGCGAATACGTTGACATTAAGTACCTGGTCTGTTTTCGAACCGCTTCAACTGCAAAGCGCTTCATATTCAACGTAATTTAACCTCACTACAATACTCAATCACTTGATTAATTTTGATATCTAATTAAGGTTATACAATTTCCGAATATATTTATGAAATTTATCGAGATGCCACTTGTTTATTTTGACAAGTCGACTGGACAAAATGCATCGTCCCGCGTTCAATGTGCTCCATTTTGCTTACAATTCAATTTTATTTAGCCATAGAATTTATTTCCCGCGTAAAAAAGCCTTTAATTTATACAGTTAATAGCTGGGGTACATTGAGAAAAGTGAAATTTCTCTTTTGCAATCGGTTTCATTCATAACGAGAATGAGTTCCTTCCGACAATCCGAGTCATCTGCTTAGAATCATCACCTGTTTGTAATCACTTGGCTCAGAATTTCTGAGAGAGTTCAAAAGTTAACAATTAACAATCCATTTTACAAGAAAAAGGAGATAAAAGGCGGATATAGGGATTATTCTCTCTAATCCGAGAAGTGCCAGTTTTATCAGTGCCTTTAACTTTGAACTTTGTAGTAAACCATCGGGAGTCTCTCTCACGTTCAGTGTTCAGGGCAAATTAAAATAATGGCTGGGGCTGCATTGCGCCGTTTGATGGCTGAATATAAACGTTAGTGAATTAATATAATCATGCAGAGTTTATTGTGTGATTACTGATTATTGATTTAGTATATTTTCCGTTTTCTTTACGTATTAAAATATTTTATTTCAGAGTTAACCATAAACCCCCCGGAAGGAATTCTGGCAGGACCGGTGGACGAAGAAAACTTTTTTGAATGGGAGGCTCTTATTACGTAAGGATAAAATTATATTAGTTGAGGGATTTGAGTGCATATCATTGGCATTTTATTATGAAAATTCGGATACGAGTAGTTTACGAATTGGTGGTAGATAAACTATTAGGCTTTTATTTTCTTAGGCTTATCACATTGTATGCATAAAATTGGTTCAATTAATCATTTCTGAATAATCTTCTTTCCATTATCCACGCCATCTTCCTTAAAGACATATTTCTTGTGAACTAGGGACACTTCTACTTGCTTCTGCTTGCATTTTTCTGTCTGGATATTATCCAAGTCTTGATTTAGATTAACACGTAGCTTATCTGTTTGTCCGAATCTTGACTCGATGATTCCCTTCACTGTGGATATGTTTTCTTCGTCCTTGAAATTGAGGTCGATAAAGCACCCAATTAAATGGTCAATATTTGAATTCTTTTGGCACATGCCTCTAATAATCACAGTCCTTGAATTGCTGACACGATCCAGGATCCCTTGTCGCTTCTTATATTTGAAAATTTTAACTTGTGAGCAAACTTGAGACTTTTCTTTTCCTTGTAAGGACCCTTCTACTTCACCGTAGAATGCTAGACGGCACTCGTTTGAGTTTGGGGGAATTTGTAGATTAGAACCGATGATTTTCGCATGCTCAAGGGTAGTAACAGGTCTGTCAAATTCAAGAACTGCAAAGTACGTTCGACCCTTTCCGGGGTTGTCTGTTGGAATCTCTTCTGTAAATTCGTAGTCTAATTTAGGGTCAAAGTTGAAGTTTTCACTGGGATGCTCAAAGAGTGTTATTAGAGCCGTGGTCGTCTCATATCCTATCGAAATGTGGTATCTAGAAAGAGCAAAGGGAGAAGATTAGCTTCTTAGAAAATTATTTATGCGATTAGTTAGATTCGCCACATCATTCTTGGCTTACCTAGTCTTCGAAGCTATTGCATGTTTATAGTATTTAATCCTGTGAAGTCTCATGAGAACGTACTTTGTTCCTATTGAAATATGACCTGGAGCACTTAAAATACCCCTTTCCATCGTTGACGCATCAAACGCTCCAATACACATTCCAACCCGGTCACCAGCGGACGCTGTATTCAAAGCGATTTTGAAACTTTGAATAGTTTTCACTTTACGTTGAAGTTGCTGCTCAGGAATTTCTACTGTATCGCCAACTTTCACCGTCCCTTGAATAATAGTCCCAGTGCAAATTGTCCCTTGACCTTTCTTCTGGAAGCAGTGGTCCACAGCCATGACGAATGGTCTGTCATTGTATCTGACTAATGTCATGGCTTGAATCTTCTGTGAAATGGCATCTTTGATCGCCCCAACTCCAATGCCTTTGTCCACTGCTGAGCATAAAACTACGGGGGTGCTTTCACCGAATTTTGTGCGAGCCAAGGTAGCTTTCAGCATCTTCTTTGCTTTATCTATTTTGGCGTCTCTGGAGTCGGCAGGGAGCATGTCAACTTTGTTGAGTGCGACAATTAAATGTGAGGCCAAGACATCAGCAAGGATTAGGCATTCGCTTGACTGCGTCTGCATCCCCTTCGTAATGTCCAAGACGAGAAGCATCACATCCATGATTTGGATACCTCCTAAGACAGTTCTTATCAGGGAAGCGTGGCCTGGACAGTCGACAAGCGTAATGTTCCATTTGTCTTCTAATGAAAAGGCAGAAAATCCAAGGTCAAGAGTGATCCCTCGTTCTTGTGATTGGGGATTTTGGTCGAAGGCGGCGGTGGATGCGGTCTGGCTTAGCTCTTTGCATAAACTAGTCTTGCCACTGTCAACGTGGCCTAGTACCCCGACGCTGACATTTGGCTTTTTTAGTGGGGGTCCTGCCTCCTCAGTAGACATCCTGAAATGACAAATTGAAGGGTTTATTTTCTCTTTTTGTTGGTTTTGTTGGTTGGTGTTGGTTGGTTGGTAGCAGGTTAGCTAATTAAACTTTGAAATTAGGACCATACCCTTTAGATAGGCGAAAATGTGTTAAGTTTAATTAATTAACACAGATTTTCTACTTTTGCAAACTCACGATTTGTGCGAATACCAACAACCCAACAACATCAAAACTACAACTAGATGTTTTGCATGTAATCTTCTATCCCGCTGGATCTCACATGGCCCCCATTCCCAAAGACTTTGTTGTTGAGCGCTGCAGCGAAAGCGTTGCTTATTTGTTCTTCTCGAATTATGAACTTGTAATTATATGAGTGGTTTTAACTCTTGTGAATTTTAATTCTTTATGATTTGGTTGTAGTGGCCCGGAAGGAACTTGTTGGGACGGAGGTGTCTTTCCGGCTAAGCTAATATTTCCAGCAGATTATCCATTGAGTCCGCCCAAGATGAAGTTTACTTGCGACATGTTTCATCCTAACGGTAATTCGATAGTAGCTGAATTAATATTTATTCAAGTTAATTGTGTTTTAATCGATGACAGTGTACGCGGATGGAAGAGTTTGCATCTCTATTTTACACGCACCCGGTGAAGATCCTACGGGCTACGAAAGCAGGTCGGAAAGATGGAGTCCTGTGCAATCAGTGGAGAAAATTTTATTGTCGGTGGTTAGTCTATTAGCAGGTAAATCAACAATTTGCATGATGCGAGTCGGAAACGCTTATTTTAAATCCTAATGGCGAGTATATTTTAACCTTATAGAACCAAACGATGAGAGTCCAGCCAACGTGGACGCAGCCAAGTTATGGAGAGAAAATCGGAAAGAGTTTGAGAAGAGAGCTATTCGACTGGTTAGGACCACTTTAGGATTGCCACCGCCGGATTCATAATTCTACCGATGTAGGAATAACTACCAAAGTGTGATACCATCAAGTTCCAGCTTTACAAAATTGCTAGTATTTCAGTTTGGTTCACGTTGGCGTGAATTATGATTTTCAATCATTAAACCTTGTGTCAAATTCCTATATTATTCTGTGACACGTAAAACTGTAAATCTACTGACTTTTAGTATTTACTACTTTAGGTTATCATATGAATAGGGTTGGCCTTTTATAAAATTTCAATAACTATAATTGCTCGAAATGGTTTGCTATATCTTTCCTTTTGCCGCGAAATAAATTATATTATATTCAGAGAGATTTCTCATCGATTGCAGCACAATTACTTTATTTTTTGCAACTTTGATTAAGTTTTTACTTTGCACATTGATTCATATGAGAGAGGTAATTGTAATCATTAACTTGAATTAGTTACTTGTAAGTTTGTAATACTCAAATAAATAAAATAAATATTAGATTATTGTGCATACTGAAGTTGCCTTCCCAGTATGGTAATTACTTGAGTGTGTTGAGTAAATGCAGCTAGTGTGAACAAGTGCATCGCAATTCGCAAAAACTTTCCTTAAAAAGTCATTCTTATCTGATTCCACGACACAATACACAGCACAATTCTTACGATTAGGATTAATAAATAAAATACTGACTATAATTATACAACTAAAATGTAATCCTCACAAGGTTTACAGTACAGCAGCCAAATCACTTTAAGGTACAATGACAAACGAAACTTTACGTTAACCTGCATAGTCCTTCTTTCTTCTCCGCATATCTCCTTTTGTCTTTACAATAATACCAGGAAAATATAGTATGTATATGACAGTGACAATATTGAAATGCACAAAATTGCACACACAAAAACTATCTATTGAGGATTTTAAAATTATCAAGTCTTGTCAAATTGGTATGTATTGTACAATTTTTGGTTGTGCAAAAACACGAGTAGCGATATTCCTACTGAATTTTAAACTAGCTGTACAATGACAAACGAAACTTTACGTTAACCTGCATAGTCCTTCTTTCTTCTCCGCATATCTCCTTTTGTCTTTACAATAATACCAGGAAAATATAGTATATGACAGTGACAATATTGAAATGCACAAGATTGCACACACAAAAACTATCTATTGAGAATTTTAAAATTATCAAGTCTTGTCAAATTGGTATGTATTGTACAATTTTTGGTTGTGCAAAAACACGAGTAGCGATATTCCTACTGAATTTTAAACTAGCCTAGTAGTAGGTGGTTGACTGGTTGAGACTGTGGGAGGATTCCCACCACCTCCTCCTCCAATCCTCTCTGGTGGCTCAAAGTAATAATGTGGTTCATTCAAGTAGTCCTTCATAGGCTTGGGCAGCGGAAGTGTGTGGATTAAATCTTTTCTTACGTATTTCAAAATGACGAATCTGATTAGCAAACAAAAAATAAAACGTTAGCATCTTGTAACAAATTAAATTTCTTGGCATATTATGATTTATGGATTATCTATAAAAAATTACCTGCACATATGCTTGAGTGATCTCGGGCTCCAATGGACTAGCTGTGGGAGAGAAAGTTTGTTCGTCAGAACTTTCATCCGAATGCTGGCCTGGAGGAGGTGGAGGAAGTTCTCGAAAGTAATAGCTTGTATCCTCCTTATTATTGTTGATACTCATTGTTCCAATGTCATTGTTTCCGTTTTGACTGTGGGTTTGATGACTATTAGCACTGGTATCAGGTTCTGATTTGACTTGAAGCTGTTGTGATTGCTTAAACCCGGTACTTGTGCCATTGCTACCCGTGCCATTCGCTGGACCAGGCGCACCTTTATTCCTCCGAAATAAGTTCAATAGGCTTAGTCCCAGAGGATTTCGCCTATCACCTGTGGTGCTATCCTTATTAGAACTGTGAAACAAATTGTGAAGAGAGTGCTCAGATTCAGCAGGTGGAAGCGGAAGTGGTAAGTCTAGCGGAGAGTCTACACGAGGATTGTCATCAATGTTGAGATTGTTGGTGTATTGGTATGCCATATCTGCCGTTCTTTTCATACTTGATCGTGCATGCGACTGTCTTTCGAGTTCGCTTCCTGGGTCAACACTCCGACTACGAGGTTTCTTGGCTGAAGCGTTGACGTTCGAACTTGCAGGTTGATTGATACTAGAGCTGTTTCTGGTGCTACTGCCAACACAAGTTTTAGAACTATTCGGAGTTTGACTTGATAATGCTAAGTTTGATTTAGAACTAGTGGTTAATTTATTCGTTGTCACTGCTGATGACGATGCACTGGTTCTTTCAGGAGGAACTGGCTTAAATTCCACCAAACTTGGTTGTGGTGGTGTTACCGCTGACTGTCGAGGTCGATGTGAAGGAGCAGGAGGAAGTGGGGGAGGGGGTATGAACGACGATAAAACATTGGAAGTAGTAGGAATCTCATTATTTACATTTGCTGGTGGTTGTACTGACAGGGATGTTGATCTTTGTGGAGGTTTGCAAGGTTGTGCCGGTTCCTCCACGTGTGAAAGAGATGATTGACGTGGGTGGGGCTCCGGTTGTTGTAGTGGCAAGTCTCTTGAATGGGAAGACAGGTTGTTAATACATTTAGTACCATGCTCATTAGCTGTGTCACTTCCACAACTGGTGCGACGACTAAGATTGCTTTTACGAGGGGCAGGGGGCGTTATTGCGTTATTACTAGTGACCGTTTCTGATTTCAATCTTTGGTTTAGGTTTGTTTGACTAATACTGGCGCAGCTATTACTACTGCTCGTAACTTTTGAGGGAGGTGAGGGCTTCTTTGGTTCATTATTTACGGATGTAGATAATATACTGTCTACAGGCAGAGAATAGATATCACTCTGAAAAGGAACGTTGTAAACGTCACTCTGTCCGCTTTCAGGATTCTCCGCCACTAAGACAATGGCCTGTTGTCGCGGTTTTCCTGACGTAGACAGTTGTGATTGGGAATGTCGACCGGGTCGATTTGGATTCGCAGGTTGGCGATACTTTAAATTTTGCTTTTTTGCTGCGGCCGAACCATAATCTAAGTTGAAAGATGTGGATCTCATAACAGGGTTGGAGTCCTTCTTGGCTTCCACGTGGCCACTACTAATGAGTGGTTGGGCTGCAGTACCGTTGCTCGCGCCATTAGTGGAAGGCTGAAGTAAGTCCTTTTGTGTAAGGCGGTATCCATGATAGGGCATGTGCGGGTGGAAACCATTGCTATGTGCATGTTTATAAGTGGGTAGGGGGACAATCCCAAGGGGAAGTAGACTACGACCAAGTGGATTTTGGGGGGCGGTGGAGGACTGTGCTAGTCCTACATCTTGTTTTGTGTGGCTGAAGGATGAGGGTGATAAAAATGTTGTGCCTATCCGCGTGAGATCAGAAAGCGAGCTGGATTTTGAAACATACTCCCACGAAGTTGTTGTGCTGATTGTGTTACAATCCGCTTCTTCAGAGGAACCTTAATTTTTACAAATAAAAAAATTATAAATTTGTTAAATTTCTTTGTAAAGATACAAGACGAAACGAACCGTGGAGCTGTGCCACACGAGCAAGGATTGGCGGTGTCATGAGTAGGGCAGATTATTGAAACGCCACAGTTTTCTTCGGCATTTGGAGTGCTTGGCGATACTTTGGCAATAACCATTGCCTTGTTCAATATGTCCGAGGAGACTTTACTTGCGAAATCTGTCACGCATACTTTTCCGGTTGGATTTTCTGTGATTAATTTAAACAAACCAATTATTCATCCATCTTATCTTTTTAAAATTATGCGATCACTAATCATACCTGTGGAACCTTCAGAACCAGTGGTTTGAGTTGACCCCCGATTAGCATCTGTAGCAGAGCCAAGACCTTCAAGTTGCAATTGTGCACCGTCGCGAAAGATAGGCGGGGGAGGTAACGTTACGGGATCCTGAAATTCAGGTGGAGGAGAAATGGTTACAATCTCTTCTCCATCTCCTCCACGACGCATTTTTTAACTAAAGAACTCCTCCCTCGTACACAACTCATTTCATTGGGGCAGTGCTTTCCCCCAAAACAGCCTGTCCTCTTTCTCAACCTTTCCACAATTAACCTCTAAACACTTCCACTCATTTGATAAGCCTCAGGCCTCAGATAATTTGTCCACTCCAATCAATCGTCCTCTCCTAATCCCCATTCACCTCACAAGTTTAACTAAACTGTTAACTATCTTATTATTCAAGAGACGTGTAAGATGATGTCAGAAAATGCAGATGTTAACCATTTACTAGCAAAATCAGATAAGGCTTTCTAGACGATGATGATGGGCTTGTTGGGTCACACTTGAAGGCATTTTAGGGTCAACCTTGAACCTACGTTAAATATATAGCACTTATTACTCCAAGTCTATCAATCTAAACACTTGACTGCATCCACTTTTAATGCACAACAAATAACTTAATGCACTTTAAATGCATTTACACAAATGATTAAGATCAATGATTGTAAACTTTAATGTTTACGATGACAAACATCATCAGCCAAAGTCAGATGATAGTTTAGGGCATAGATTTATGGAGGGTTTGAGAGGTCCCACTCGAGCTCATGGTGCCCCTCCACTGCTACAGATATCAACAAAGCGTACAAATGTATGCTTTTGGCTAACTTTTTGCTTCTTCCAAGAAATGAATCTTAAAATTAATTTATCTAAACTTTCCATTATGCAATCTTAAATAAAAATAATTATTCTGCACAAAAAGATTTAATAAACAACAGTATTTATTTCGCAATATTGTTTCGGGTACAAATTCATTTATTCAAAAGCGTATGAACTTTCACATCGTACATACTTATCATTTTACAAAATACCGGAGGGCATGCCCTTAATAATTAACTCTTAATTCATAATATATTCTGATTGATTTCATTCTTGGCCACTGATGAGTCAAAAGTATACGGACAACGGATCCTTTAACAAAACAAAACTGAACTCTTACAAACTAATGAAAACATTTTAAACAAAATCAAAATAGCACTCTAAACAATGAGAAATTAGTTATAAATCCATCATTTTCCCCAATGCCTGAGGAAAGTCACAGGCAAACAATAACCTTAGTTCATTATTTTCCGGAAGATTGGTTGATTTCAAGTCCTGCGTGAACCCGCTTTCCCACCCCTGGGAGGCCTTCCTCTTCCTCGTTTCGAAGGTGTAGCACTCTTAACAATCTCCTCAGCTACTGTCTCGTCTGATGCAGCAGTATCAGCTAAAGGTGCTGGAGCAGACTTCCGTGCCTTTCGCTTAACAGGAGTTGTAGGTGGAGTTTCAGTATCAGTATCCATGAAGAATTCTTGCATCGTCGTAGTAGCAGTTGATGCACGAGTTCGGGTGCTTCGGCGCGCTCCAGTGCTAATAGGTACGGAAGATGGTGGTGGTGGTAGAACGTTCCTCGACCTTCTTCCACGACCTCGACCTCGCTGAGTTGGTAGCGGAAGTGACTGAACGCTAGCCTGCGACTCTGCATCTTCATTTCCTCCATCGTTCTCTTCTAATCTTACTCGCTTTGTAGGAGTGGAATCATTTGATTGGCTTGTTGCAAGTTCGGTTTCAATGCTATCACTTAAATTGCGCTTCGGCATTGATGTTCCAGGTAGCAATGCTTCCGCAGCGGAACTGGCTATTTCCAGACTATCCTCAATTCCAATGTCATCGCCTGGTTGCGTCAACATCGACTCGAAAATCGAATTCGGATTGTCGTATCCATATCCTTCTGCGAGCTCGTATCCAGATCCACCGTTAGCGTTTCGATCATCCAAGTCTTCTGTTCCGTCACTGTTGTCGGTGTCGTCTTTATAGTTTGGGACATAATCCTCACCAGATTCAGGCTCTGCCTCATCTCTCTCGGGAGAAGACGCACTGTTCCTGCCATCCCTTTGGGTAAGGTCCATATCCTTCACAGAAAGGATTTCTAGATCTGAATCTGAATCCCCGTCGAGTTGCTGATTTTCCAATTTAGAAAATGTTCCACTACCACGCGTCAGAGGAACCATGTCGCTATCGCTGTCCCCGTCCGTCTTCAGGTCCTTGGAACATCCAGGAACAGCTTCGTCTTGAACTGTATATTGACTTGTTGAATTCTCTTTGGCTCCTTCAAAGGCATTCAGATCTAAAGTTCGGTTCGAACTGGTACTGACATTTGCATTAACAACGCTGACGGTGGCTGTCTCGACAACATTATTGGTTTCCTCCGGCGCATTTGTACTGCTTGGATCTAAAAAGCTATTCATTTCTTCTTCTTCTTCTACTACTTCTTCCATTTCTTCCTTCATTTCTTTCATTTCTTCTTCCATTTCTTTCATGTCCTCTTCCATTTCTTCATGACTTTCATCTGAACTATCCTGAGGCCGAGATTTCATAAAATTAACTCTCCTGCGAGTGGCAACTGATGAGGACGAGACAGCACTCTCTTCGGGCTTGCTTATGACGTCGTCGTAATATCTTTCACGATTGGAAGAAACGCCATTCTCTCCATGCACATCCCGATTGCCTTGAATGTCCAATGACCAATTCGTGACTGCGTCCAGACCCACATCCTTGAAAAAGCTACTCACCGTATCTGAAGTTCTTTGCACGTTTAAACCAGAAGATGAAGATGGCTGCTCACGAGAATTATTGCAAGCTGTTGCCGTCGACGAGGTCGATTCCCCGTCACTATCGCCGTCGCCGTCGGCTGTAGTTGACTCACCAGCTTTAGAGAGATGCTTCCTTGATACCACAATTAGTCTTGCTCTTGAGATTGACTTAACCACAGTGACCTTGATGACTTGAATTATGCTCGCCAGAGAGTGGCTCTTTTTCTTAATCGGTTTTAGCTCGATATTCAAGTTTTTGCATAAGAACTTCAGGAAATCCTTGTTGATATCCGTCGGCGTACTGTTTCCGACGATACGCTCCCCCTCCGAACTTGAACTGGACAGCAAAGACGCAACAGCACAGTACTTCATTAATGATGAATGAGTTTCAGTATAGCACCGCCAATCATCCATAACGGAAGAAAATAGTTGAAAGCCCACTTTGTGCACTGAAGTCGCATGTTCATCAATTGTTGAGCAAAGAATCACGTCTAAAACGTATTCGTTATCATACTGGAACATCAGCTTCAAGAAGTAGTACAGCTCATGTGCCACTTGCTGAGCTCCGCATTTCCTGTAATTAAAACGATGATGATATGTACCATTATGACTTCAGTTCAGCAAACAATTAAGAAATAGTATAAATACGTAGTGCAACACTTACTCTATTTTGGACGAATTTAAAGTTATGTTCACAACGTGGGTCATTAAGAGTCCATACGTTGGAAACAAAACCTTTTCGCTCTCGGTTTCCAGCATGTAGCCACCCAATTTGATCATGCTTATACGTCGCTGGATCGCTGCCAGGAATTTTGTAGCTCGATTTGGCTTAGTCCGCAACTTACTAACCTCGGGTGATATGTAACTGTAAAAGAAAATATAGAATTAATGTCATGAAGAAAGAAATTTTCTTTAGATGTTAGACACAAATATTTAGTAAAAACAATCCTTACCTTTCCAGCATCGTAAGCAATTTTAAGACATTCGCATTTGTCAACACCGGCATCGTCATCCTTTCCTTTATCCTCACTATCAAATTCCAGCAGCCATGGATAATGCTTGGTCATGGAAAACGACCCTTCACTCTCCCCATTTTTCTTCTCCTTTTTCTTCTGCTTTCCAACCTCCATACTTTTGTCTACCCAGTATCACAGGTCACAGATAAGGTCAGATCACTCCCACATTCCAATTCCAATCGTCCTTAACGCTCTAGCTCCCCTCCCTAATCACCTGAATCAATAATTTAATGATTAAATTTTAATCATCACATTTTTCCATTCACACATGACAAACAATTGGCAATAAACTATTAATTACAATTTAATTTATTTCTCTACTCGAATCAACTTACCTTTTACTCTTCTGACGTAAGTTTTACTCGTATCACAACAAACTCCAAACTTTAACTGCCAAAAACTACCACAACTAACCGGACGTAAAAACAGCCTCGAATTCGACAAACTCTTCACGTTTTGCTCCCATGCTTTTCTGCCAACAAAATATGTTCGTTTCTAGCTGCATTTATGTCGTCCAAATGTAGCGTAAAAGGACTCCTTATCCGATCACTCGATCTAGTTTCCCGCTAAATGTTGGCAGCATTTAGTCTTATTGTATACTCATGAATGGGTTGGCCTTTGTTGCTTTTTCCTACCGAAGCTTTCATGAGATATGCCTTGGATGATAGATTTAAAATTAATCAATTAAGTTATCAAAACAGCATTGTCCACACTGCACAGTCATATTTTAAAGCTTTTTTGTCTAAATTAGCATTTGGGTTTTTATACTTAACTAGAGCAAGCGCGTAATCAACCACATCCGGTTTTAGCATAAATAGAAAATCACCGCAGCACTAGTCACCGCAGTAGTTGAGTGAGATGAATGATTAATGAAGTTGAAATAGTTGAATAATTCCAAAAATGATGTTTATTGTTGCATTCTTAAAAGCAATATATGATTTTGTGTTGTGCATAAAAGATAATATTATGATATGGAGAAAGTTATTTAGCAGTTTTATTTGAAGGAAGTATTTAGAATATAATTTGTAGGATGTTAGCAAGATTTTTGTGTAGGGGAGGGCGTCGGCTCCCGGCCTTGTTAATCATAGATCAATTTGTTAGTGTATTTTTAGTCTTGAATCAACTTGTTGCTGTGAAGTCGGAGGGGTTTGTAGAGGTGGTTGATACAAAACATCCTATAGTAATTGATGGAGGAGGAGATGGCCGGAATGGGTATGGGAAGGATAGTTATTTTGGGTATTCAATAGCGTTTATGAAAGGGGCTCCGGGGGTTAAGCCAAGCATAAGGTTTGAGGGTGAGCAGAGTTCAACTCATGGCACGTAAGTTGATTGAAATGGTTGGAAATGAAATGTTTGAGATTGGTTAAGCATTTATCTTACTTGGGAATATTTAGTTTATTTATAGGAGCTCCTAATGAGAAGCAACTGGCTAAAAATTCGGGAGTAGTTTGGGCTTGTAAATTCAGTAGGGAGGCTCAGGTTTCGTGTTCCATACTGAAGACAATTTCCGAGACACCTCCGGCAACCTCTGGAAGATCTGCATCTTGTGAGAATCAATTGAAGAGAGTTTATTTCCCTGAAAATGAGACAGAACAATCGATTGGATCCAGTTTAAGTACAAGCAGAAATCAACTCTTTGCTTGCGCCCCAAGATGGAAACTTAATGGTTATACTTATCGTAACCAGTATAACAATTATCGTAATCCTGAATGCGTTAATGAGACTGCAAGTATGGCCACTTAAAATTATTCAATCTTGCTATGTTTGTATTATATGGAAAAATAATATCATTCTAGTGGTTGGCGCTTGTTACTTTGCTAGTTTTCAAAACAATGGTATCTCAGTCAGTCACCAAGCTCCTTTGAATAATGCAGGCAAGTAATGTTGAATTACTTACATACGAGCTCTAATGAATAAGATGATTAATAATAATTGGGATTGCAGGAAACTATCATTATGTAACGACTAATGGTAGAGAGCAACAACTAGAATACTGGTATCTTTACGCACAATTCGGTATGTCATCTCATGTAACCTTGTCCGAGGATTTCCTAGTCGGAGCCCCCAGCGTTCGTAAATGGTCTGGAAGTTTTATTCAATACGAGCAGCAGCAAAACACTAGGGTTGTAAATATATATAATGACCAAATGCAAATAAGTGAAGTGGAAGCACACTCTCTTCTCGGCTACTCGATTACTTCAGGTCGCTTTCGTGGTAGTAATTCTTATTTCATGGCGGTGGGTGCACCCCGCGCAGATAATCTTCGCGGAATGGTCATTCTGACAAAACCTTGGAATTCTAAATCGACGGAAGTACTTAGATGGGACCAATTCGGAAGCTATTTCGGATACAGCGTGGCTACTGCGGATGTGAATGGGGATGGGT
The DNA here is from genome assembly GCA_027743725.1 of Rambutsinella grinnellia. Classification (NCBI taxonomy): domain Eukaryota; kingdom Metazoa; phylum Arthropoda; class Collembola; order Entomobryomorpha; family Entomobryidae; genus Rambutsinella; species Rambutsinella grinnellia. The sequence continues at coordinate 347 of JAHZMU010002031.1, read as the reverse complement.
TTGATGAGTTATTAGTCGGAGCTCCGTACTATACAGATTACAAATCAAAAACAATGTACAATACCGGATGTGTCCTGATTTATGACGTTAATCCGCAGAATTTGAGGCATAAAGTAAATAATTATAAAACAAATTATACTGTTTTAAATCGATTCATTCATTAAAAATCCTTTTCTCAATTTCTACGATTCAAAGCTTTGTACAGAGTCTAACCGAGGAACCATTCAGGTCACAAAAGGAGCGAGATTTGGTTCAGCAATTGTGAATCTTGGAGATCTCAATGGGGATGGAAAGGAAGACTTTGCTATTGGAGCGCCATACGATGACGATGGCGTTGGGACGGTGTT
>JAHZMU010002030.1:0-10423 GCA_027743725.1 Rambutsinella grinnellia | reverse complement strand
TTGCTCAACTTTCATACTTTTTCTCTTAAGCACACAGTACGAGAGTCAAATTGATTTTTTTCCTACATCCCACCACTCCAAAATGGAATTGCAAAAAACCTTTCTCCCCCCTTTTGATTCAAAGACACACTTGTCAGCACTCGCATATTCTTCATTTCTCCCATTTCAAACGAGATAATACTTTCCACTCATACTTTCTCGCTGACGTAGACAACTACCGAGTGGTAAACGTGGGCAGTGGATCATACAAGAGAGTATTTTTTCCTGGAGAAAAAAATCAAAGAGGATAATATGAAGAGAGAAGTACTCCCATAAAAAATTGCTTCCTTCTCATATGCAAAAGGGTTGTGCATGAATCAATCCAAAAATAGATTCTTTTCCTCCGCAATGAACAGATAAGAGAAAAAATGACGAGGAGAAAGAAACTTTCAAAAATAGTTGTTGACTCAAACATTTTTACTCGTACATTTCAATACCGTGGAAGTAGAATGCGTAAATTATATTTGCAAACTTTCTCCTACTTTACCACTAAATTATGGGCTTCGGAACACAAATATTTCTGAATTTTCCACATCGTATCATTTCCTCTAGGAATACATTTCCATTTTTCTCCATCCATTCATATTAAACTGGAATAGTTTTACCCTAACCATTCCACCAAATCCTCTAAAGAGATCGTATCAATCATACACAATTTATTATTGAATTATCCATATACCACAAGCATCCCTCTTCCCCGTTTCCCACAACATAGGAAACCACAAAGTATGAAATGGTCCATGCCAGACAGAGAATTACACGTGGAACCAAAATTCTCTGCATTTAAATAGGACATTATATCTCTGGTGGTATCAAAATCGCTATAATTACATTTCTAAATTAGTGTTACGTGCTCCGTGCTCATGCAGTAGGACATTCCATCGCTTAAGATTTCACTTGAATTATATTACACTATTTATTTTATACAAAGTGGAGCAGACGTCAGCGTTTTGTGGAGGACGTGCGTGTCCTCATCTCAAAACGGTTAATTGATCCACGTAAATGTAATAATGCTTTGTTGTAATGTGAAATGGTAATTTCATAGAAAAAAGCGTTAAACCCGTGGAGCCTATTACTTCACACTGTTTTATGCCTAAACCTATTCAAATAGAATGCTTTCGATGGACAATGGAATTTTTCTACAAAAAAACGTACTCGCTTCTCTGTCCTTCCCATTTCACTTTGAGATCTACATGAGCTAAAATAATAGAATATTTTTTTGGCTATAACCACTCATTACTCATATTACTCACGTAAGCATTCCATTAATTCCATTATTGCCCTGTTTACTCTGCGAATATTATTGGAATATGCCTATAGAATATTTTTTGGCTATAACCACTCATTACTCATATTACTCACGTAAGCATTCCATTAATTCCATTATTGCCCTGTTTACTCTGCGAATATTATTGGAATATGCCAGAAGGACTTCATTTTTCACATTGGCCTTCATTATTTTAGCGTGATTAAAGCCACCCGATGGTGATGACTACTGTTGTATAGTCCACTATAGTATCCCGTTTCTCGTGAGGATTAGCCTAACAAATCCAATTCATTGTATCCTTCCTGATGAATAAAATTCCACACTTCAAACAAAATATTTTTCAAACTTTTCCTTTTTTTGTTGCCCTCTAACAATATTTATAACTTTTCATTTCCATTTCTCTCCCACACAACAATAGCTTTTGAGATTGATGAAAGCTTGGAAAACCCATTCATTGAGTGTGAAAGTGAAAAGTAGGCTGGAAACTCGTTTCATTACCAGTATCCTATGCTTACAAAAATGGTTATCCAATACTGAAATAATCACTTTTAAAGGTCTCTTGCTCGCTAATAGCTTCAGTTAATGAAATGGAGCTCCTCCCCTCCCAAAACTCTTTTGTCGCTTCTCACTCCGTTATATACGCGAAGTGCAAACATGCAAACAAAAAGTGGAGCAGAAAACACACACAGAGAAAGGGATAACTTTCCATATTATTATTCTCATAATACAAGTCAGAGAAAGTAATGTTTACCCAGGCTATCTACAACAAGCCATGTTTTATACGGTGTGGCCACGGTGTTACGTTTCATGTTGACACATTTGACCCCAATTGATAACCTGTTTTTTCCACTCCCTTCCCATTTTTATTATTCCGTGGGGCTAATGCTAAAAAACTGAAGAAAATGGGAAAGGGCAGGGAGAGAACATGTAGAACATTATTATTGTAACGGGAAGACAACACGCTACGGCTTACATCCCTTCATCTTCGTCTAATGGTAGACGATACGTATGAAACTGTACATTATTTGCTTTTATTAACGTCTCTCTACCTTTTCAGCATCGAGAGCCTCTCATCTCTAGAATATTTCTCTCGTGAGAGAAAAATATATATACAGACAACTGTAAAAAAAAGTTTACAAAGGTTATTTGTACTGTCTCTCTACCTCTACCAGCATAAGCTCTATGCTCTGTCGAGTACGGTGAAAACATAGAAGGAAGCCGACTAAGGACGAAGGTAAAAAGCAAGTAAAGCGAAGCCACTTCAATCACTTGGGACATTTATGAGTCCCTACTCCTCTTGATGAAGGATGAAGGAAGGCATAGTGGATCATTAAGTTTACCTTTCCCTCTGTGTGGGGATGCATAAAGCACAAACTCCAATTACTCTGCAATATGCAACAGTAAGGGAAACGCAAAGAATGAGTTGGCCATACATTTTCTCATCGTAAAATGCAATTTCGTCCTGTTCCTCCAACTGACTACCGTGACATTTGGAAGGACGGAGGAAACGAGTCTTTCCAAAGTAATAATCGACTAGGATAATAATACCGGCTAAAATATGTATGAAATGTAAAGGGAAAAAGATTTTTTTGCGAGAGATTAATCGCGACATGATTTCCCCCAACTATTTTTATTCAGGTGGATTCACCTCATACAGGAAGGAAAAGGGGCATGAGTGGGAAACGAGAATGTAGTCAACTCAGCGGAATACTTTTTGCTAAGAAAAATATTTTCCCCTTTTGTGAGCAATGATAAGAGAGAGAGAAAACATGAAAAAGAGAGAAAATCTCAGTCGAGAGAGAGAGCCGGCAAGAGAGAGGTTTTGCAAGAGGCATTACACGAACTACATAAAAGGACATATCGATTATGGAAAGGGAATTTTTACTCGAATGGAATGACTGAGTTCTCGTCGCCTCTTATCTTCTATTTATTACTAGGGTATGCTTGCCCGGAGAGAAGTTCTGCGGATGTGGTAATAATATTACTTATTTTTCTTCTTGTGCAGAGTTCTTTCCAACATTTCGGGGATGAAATGGGAAAATAGAAAAAAGAGGATTTGTTGTTGTTGTTCGAAAGAAAGAGAAGGCAATTTCGATAGTAATAATAATAGTAATAGTAATAACAGACGTTCTACAAGAAACTTAAGGGGAATCCCACTTATGGTTGAAGATAAAGTCATTTATTTCCCGTAACATGTTGAATTTAAGGGAGAGAGCCATGAATAACTGTTCGGATACGGAGAAACGAGTAGGGAACCCCATGTTTTCTCCTAAATTATGTTCCACCTGCGTTTACATAGTGCAACAGTAGCCGCTTCTTTCTCGCCAACATTTACCCATGTAACAAATGGTAAGACATTTATAATGAAGGAAATTGTTTACGAGTGGAAAACTAGTGGTTGGTAGAAACGCTCTCATGTAATTCATGAAGACGAAAATGGTATTGGCATTCATCGGTTTACGATAACACATTCTTTAAATTTTGGAACGTGGAACACTACATTATTTTCAAATAATGGATCAAGCTCTCGCATTTCTCCAAGAAAAATATGGAATTGAGGAGGCGAGCTTTGTTCTTGGAAATGTGGAAATAACCACTGCCACAAATACCAATGTGACTTAAATAGGGAAACTTTTCCTTCTCCAATTTTCTCTCACTTATCCCAACTTTTAAGAAAGCCACAAGAGCACTTCTCCTTTTCTCTCTTTAGAAGTAAAAACAAATAGTGAGAGAAAGGAGTGAAGTGATGATGAGTACATTACGCGGAGGCTCATTTAAAAATCTGCGCAGAATGACATTATGGCGCAGTAATGTTCTGAAGATGGGCTCCTTCCTGTGTCCTTAATGGGAAGGGAAGATATGTGGATCGGTAGTGAAACTTTCCTTCGAGGAAAAGGTTAGTTAGCAGCATTAAGAAAAAGTTTCCCTTTCTCCCTTCCATAGATAGATGCACAGGGGCCCGTGAGCCGTTAAAAAAGTCGTTTTGATTGTTCTTAAAAAAGTTGCTCGCTAGTGTTACCCCACTCGTCTCTTGGCCCTGATGAGTTTGCAAAGTTTAATCTACTTTTTCTCCTCTCAAAAGATGCGTCTGATGCGGGCAAATAGTGTACACAAGGACATTTTCACTTTCAGGGGAAAAGACAAACTTTTTTCAAGAAAAGAGAATATTTTCCGTAAAATCGGCACTTGTTCTTTTCAACGAAAAAAATCACAATGATGATGGTAGCAGGATACAAAATGCTAAAAAAAATCTGAAAATTTATGCAAGCATAAAAAGAACTCGTCGTTCCCACTTGTTTCCTTTCTCTACGACGGAGACGGCTCAAGACCCAAAACGGAAAGATGGCAGGGATACTGTTGCTACTGAAATAAACTACTTTTTTCTCCACGGTTCATCAACAACGTCTGTGTTTACTCTGCTAACTATGTAAGCATTGAGAAGTGTTTCCCGGAAATGGAGGAAACTGTAGAGCAACAAAAGTCTCCAGCTAGTAAGTGTTGAGGAGTTTTTTTTATACTATGGCGGAAATGGCCTTTCTCACGTCATCAAGCCTTTTTCTCCAAAATGTAAAGGAAGAAGAGGGTGAGTCACTAACATAAATATTTAAATCTAATAAGGAGTAAGTAGTCATCTCATTTGATAATCATCCAAGAGTTGGAAATGGCAAGAGGGAAAAAGGAGGAAGTGGCGGAGAGAAATTTAGGCTAATGTAATTCCACCCGTTATGACTTTTACCACGAATAATACGTAGATGAAAAATTAAAGCGTTTTCTCTTAAAAAGAAATCTATAAAAAGTGTTTAAACTTTCACGAGTTTCGTCAATGAAATAAATTGTTACATTATAATTTTTAACGATGATTTGTGACATGTAATTCATATTTCCGCTTTTTTGAATCGTATTTTCAAATGTTGGACTAGCAGAATCGTCCAACTCCGATTTAAATCCATTCATTAGTGCCCAGGACAAAATTAATTTCATAAATAAATCAAGCGCAACGTGCTCCATTCATTCACTAATGATATTCATTTTGGAGAGAAATTTAGGCTAATGTAATTCCACCCGTTATGACTTTTACCACGAATAATACGTAGATGAAAAATTAAAGCGTTTTCTCTTAAAAAGAAATCTAAAAATTCTCGAAATGTTTAACTTTCACGAGTTTCGTCAATGAAATAAATTGTTACATTATAATTTTTAACGATGATTTGTGACATGTAATCTCACGCTTTTTTTAGAGGATCTGTAGTTTCAAATGTTGGACTAGCAGAATCCTCCAACTCCGATTTAAATCCATTCATTAGTGCCCAGGACAAAATTAATTTCATAAATAAATCAAGCGCAACGTGCTCCATTCATTCACTAATGATATTCATTTTATGCAGAAGGAATTTCTCTGGCAAAAGAATTGCAAATCTTGAACGTTCTACCTTCATGTGATAAAGACAAAGCTCTCGTCCATTATTTTCTCGCACACTTTCTCATTTATATTCAACGAGTCTCTCGGAATCAGTCAAGAGAGTCAGCAACTGCTTGAACACTATACCTCATATAAATATTCAGTTTCTCAACTCCCATTTCCCCTCTCACTCTCATGCCCAACTCATTTCAACCTTTTTGTTTCTCAGATCAGATCCATCCAGGATGAAAAAATGATTAAGATGTATGCAAGAAAAAAATACAAGACTAAAGAGAGAACTAGAAGGATATTGATATTCACTCTCGTTCTTCCACTTGTCGGTTTCCGGTGTGCATGACCAGAGCGGACGTGAGATGAGAGACGGAGAAGAAGAAACGAAGGGGAAAGAAACTTTTTGTGTAATCTTACTCTGCCTGTCTTCCTATCGATTTTGATACTAGCATCAGCTCTCTCTCAGGATATTACCTTAAACCTTACAAACCACCTTGCCACCATCCATCTTCTCTCACAAGTAAATTGGCACAAAATATATTCCGATTCGAGGAAAGGAATGTCCGTCTCAAACAAACTCTTGACGGATCCTACTAACATCACCATCATCTCACAAAGTTGGCCAAGCCATCTCCCCACTGTCCAACGAGGGGAACGTGTTGTTTCGCTTGATAAGAGGAAAACATTTCACCCGACTGGTTCAACAATATCAGAGTAAGATAATAGCTTGCTGTGCCATGTACTACACGGACGAGTCTTTTGGAACGTGTTATATATGCTCTTTGTGATGTAACGTCTTAACAAGACTTCTACTCTTTTCTCCATCAAAATTGTATACCCTTTGATTTCTCCTTTTGTCCTTAAACAGGTACTGAAATGGCTTAAATGCTTAGGGATCTTTTGTCATAACATGTTCCATGTTCCACCATGCCACACCAAAAACCTCAGGAGCTTAATACATTTATTTGTTTTAGCCAAAGGAAAAAATCCTCAGCAGTCAGTTCTTTAACTTCGAGCTAACATGCAGAGTTGGGAATTGGACCGAGTGATGTGTGAAGGCAGAAGTTTCTAACCAGAACAGTCTCGACTCATATCCCGCCTCAAGAAATTTCCATATAAGAAATATCTCAACCCTTACATTTCTTTCTAAAATATTTCTCTTTTTTTGATGCATTGAAATCTGCGAATTAAAAAGTAGGCCAAACTCATGCCTCATCTCAGAGAGGATGAGCCACTGAGACGAAAACCTTTTCCGGTTAAATTTTTAATATAAAATCCAAAACAAAACAGAACATATCTCTTTCCATCCCGAAGCAAAAGATAAAAATATCAAAACATATCTCATATAAGATTTATCAAAATATTTTCTTTACTTCTCCACCACCCTTTAATATTCACGAATCAAGTGTAAGTGATAAATGACTGTTTCAATATCCTGAGAAAAAAACGAGTTGTCCACACGTCAATAAAAAAGGAGGAAAGTACGTGAGAGAATTTTCCTCCTTAAACCGCTTTCTCTCTTCAGTTAATGCGAATGCTCGTGAGAATTCAGTGAGAATCGAGGGCTGAATTAGACTTTACAAGAAAAAGAAACGAGATCCGCTTAACCTATTATCTATTCCACTTCAGCTACACTTTCATATTCAATTTCTCAAACTATCCTGTGGACTACCAAGGAAATCGTCTGAATAAGATCAGGAATGACATGACCGTTGTAAAACATACTTTCTCTATCCCTATACATAGCCCTTTTTCCACTGCTCCCAGAAGGGAATCAATTTCCTTTTTAGAACACTTTTCATAACTACCTATTCAATTTTTTTACAATCCCCTTTTTACAGCCGTACAATGATGATCATTTATATTTCTCAGCCTTCTCAAAAGCTCACACACATCCTGATTATCTACATCGAACGACTTTGAATATGAAATAAAAAGTTTTACTAAACTATACACCTTTTTATATAGAATATTGATCAGTTTCTCTAAAGTCATTCCCCGTTTATTCACCATTCACCAATCCTTTCGCGAGAAAAGTCTGCCCCAGGCTATTATAAAGTCTGAAGTGACTTTCGTCAAAAAGCTTTCATGCTAAATATTATGATACGGGATACACTTTAATGGCAACTGACGATTTTACCTGATCATGCGTAAAAAATGGATCACGAGCCTAAATTGAATATTCAGATCCAAACACAAAAGAAATATTATTCAGGAATAAAAGGAGAAAGGAATAAATGCATGTGAAGTAAGCTTTTTCACCCATATATTCTCCTTTCATTCGTCTCCTCTCCTTTTCACTCAAACCTTAACTTTTCCGTCTTTAAAGAAATTTTTCTCTCTTCTTCGTCGCTAAATTTATTGCTAGATGTCTCCAGAGAAAGTAACGGCGCCGCTGGATTCCTCCGGTGTTCAGATGAGCGGTGAAAATCAGATGTAAAATTTATGCAAAGCCATTTATAAATTTTTCCCAGTGTACATGTAGCTTTCCCTCCTACCTTTCAACACTCTTCACGATTTACTAAAGTAAATTAGCGGGAGAGAAAGAGAACGTTGTTCTCCGTTTCAACTTTAGCCGTTTGTATAATAGGTACAGGCTCGAATTTCTTCGAAAATTGGGATAATGTATTATGGATGAAGAAATACAATCAATGATAATTTAAATTAGCCGTGGTATGTCCATGCTCTACCCATACAACCTTTCTTCGCTGGAGATACAGCTGATATTAAATTATTTCCTAGGAGCAAACTGCAAAGGAAAGAACAAAGAGTAAACAATTTCAATTATTAATTCCCAATTTACCTATTGGAAGAAGAGTAGTAACAAGTCGAAGCTTTCCAAATAAGTTAATAACTAGTTAATTTTTAAATGCAATTCTTTCAATTCTGAATTCTCATTTTAAAACTCAATTCTGTTCAATAATACAAAATGCTACAAAGTAAGTACAAATTCACCTTTCAAATATCCAAGAATGGAATTGAAGCTCTCATCAGCACAAAAGTTTGTTTCCAAAACTTTCACCGTTTCTCCAGCTTTTTTCCACGGAACACTTACAACATTTCTACATTAGTGGAAAGGTTGTTGCTCAACCACCGTGTATTCTTACAAGGCATTATGCAATACCCAAGCGATGACGAATCCTCCAATTGGATCAATATGGCGTTTGATATTCTCCTTTAATACCACAACTACTTTTCTCAACAACACATAAACCACTAAAACAGCAGAAGGGCTCCTAAAACAAATCACTTCAAAACAACTTGCTCTCGAAATTCTACTCGTATTCCTTTAACAAGCAATTATACTTTGTCATCTACCCCCAAAGAAAACTTATTAGTTGATTAAGTTTACAAAGCACCTGAAAAAATTGCTTTCACTCTTACTCTCCTTTGCTCCAGCTCAATATGCACAAAGCTTCAACCCACACACATATGCTTGTGATGTTGATGCTCCAGACAAACTGAGCTGTCTCTTCCGTTTCCCCCTCTCTTTTGCTAAAATATTCAGAGCAGTGGAAGGAAAAGCTCACGACATGAGTCTCCCAGCTAGTGCTCCAGTTCTAAGCTACCTTTACTCTAAAGGCGTTCCCACCACCCCGGCCAGAAAAAAAGAGAAAGCGAAAGCACTACACTTTTTTTCAAGTAAATAGGAGCAACCTCAACCAAACTACGGAGGCGGTTCCATGCTCCATTATGGACTAAGGGAAAGTCATTACGAACATCTTTGTTTCTTTTTTCCCTTTGCATTTTTACTACCCAACTTGGTACACAAAACTTAAATCCTGCTTTCCCCGGTTTAAATTCACTAGTCCTCTTCGTATCCCTCACGAAAGCTTAAGCAACCATGTAAAGCTCTCCTTTCATTTTTCAATGTACTCTTCCCGATATGTAAAATTTTTAGAAAATCAGGCAACGTACTGCATAAAGTTGGTAATGCAACAGAGGCATCAGTGACACTGGCACGTTTCAACTTTAAATATGAACGAGCATATTAAAGTGTAGGCAAAGGTAGAAAAAAACTTTCTCTTCGGTCGATACCACTATCTTCTATATGAGATGTCTTTCATCTGAATAAAAGCCTACTGATATGCATAAAAATGCAAGGATGAGTCTCGCAAGCAAAACCAGTTATCTAATATTCTGCTGTCCTTTCATATCAGAATGTTATTGTGACAGGAGTAGTTATCTCAAGTCAAAAGAATGCTAAAGTTATATACGCATAGTATTATACAAGAGCTTTAAAGTCAACTTTTCTTTCCTTATGCGCTCACACAAGCACAACAGTCGAGAGAAGTGAACAAAGAGCATTATTAAATAAATTCGTATGCTCCAATGTATCTAAGTGTGTCCCGCACTCCAAAAAACTTTCCAGTTTCGAGCTCCACAGCTCACTATTATGTATTGTCATTATTAATAATAATGTTTTCATGCAAACTTTGTTTTGTTTTCTCCTCTTCCCTCTCACACTATAGCAAATGCCAACTCTTTATTTGCAAAATATGTCGTTTGTTTTCTCCAGAGTGGGAGACTAGCAAAGAAAGAAATAGAATGGGGAAGAAAAAAGCATATTCTCTTCGAATACAATGCAGTAATTCGTAAGTGGAAAGTGGAGCCGTTTAGTTTTTTATCAAATTATTTTACAACTCAATTAAAGTCAATTATATAATTTTAGTACGCTATATATTATAGGAAATCCTTTCAGAAAG
>JAHZMU010002029.1:0-10792 GCA_027743725.1 Rambutsinella grinnellia | reverse complement strand
TATCATACCAGATTAGAAATTATTTATAATAGTCTCCACTTCTTTTTAGTAACTACTCCATTTTTTGTTATGAGGATTTGCCTCTGGGCTATCCATGGACATAGGGACGTTATCTTTTTGATAAAGAATTTCTACATGATTATCGGATATTTCCGGGGGATCTATTCTGACATTAATTTACTCAAAGTTAAGGAGATTAAAAATAGCTTAAGTAGTCTAGTTAAAAATAGGAAGCGAAGCAAAGATGCAAATAGTGTGGAGATGGATGGTTTAATCAAAAATTAAATTCCTCTCTAAAGAGAGTCAACCATGATATTACTTTTATAAAGTGGATAATTATTTAATTATACTTTTTCCGTAATTAATGTTTTGCTGGATTAGAATAAATTAAGTCTTTTCATTCATTATTAGGTAATTCATGACGTATTATTTTGTTCATTTTCGTGGGAAAAAAAGTCCAAACTTGTTTATTTTTCTTCGCTAATTTAAATACACTTTTCCCGGATGACGCATATCAAATTTACATGCAGTAGATGCAGCTAGAACTTGAGAAACTATTTATTCTACATTTTTAATCTTTAAATCTTTGATATGTCCGCATCTACTAATATATTGGTGATTTGGAGAATGAATTGATTACGCCTTTTGACCTTGAGACAGAAGCCAAACAAGTAGGAAACAAGTTGAATTACTTCCATTGCAAAACCTGATTTATAATTCAAGTTTGAATGGAGATGTTGATATAGCGTGAAACATGTCGTGTCTTAAGATCAATTGTGGAAATTGGATTTGCGCATGAGATGAGAAGATTACTATTTGGCTATTCATAGTGCAATTATTTTTTACCAGCTAATCCAGTTGCATGCATATAAAAAGTTGCTTATATAATAATAGCAAGCCGGTTTTCTCATGAAAATCACTACCTGGCTCAATCTAGCCATGAACTTTGATTATTGTGACGATTCCATTCATTAGAGCTTTCTTCTAAGCTAGAAGTTCTAGCTCGTCTCCCTCATTGGTTCGGAGGCAGAGGCGTAGTAAAGTCTGCTTGTCCAGTATTAAAATTTAAAAATTCGTAATAAAATTAAGAGATTTCAGTGAAAGTAAAAAATAAGTGGAGAATATGGAAGAAGCTAATAAGGAAGAGCTTTTGTTGATAGAAAACCTCAAGAATAATTTGGGGGATTTGCGAATAGCAAAGAATCATTTAGAGACGAGAAATTTGCTGAGATTTTTGAGGGGTAAGCTATTAAATTGGATAACTTGGGGAAAATAATAATTCTTTATTTTTATAGCCCGAAATGGTTCAGTGAAAAATGCGGAAAATATGTTCAGGCAGGTCAGTATCATAAATGCTGTTTGACCTTAAATATTTTGCTAAACGCTTTCCTTCATTGATAGCAAATTGAGTGGAGAGAAGATAACATGATTGACTCAATTCTTGAGTGGGATATCCCCAAAGAATATAAAACTTATTGGCCATGGGCGATTACAGGTTTTGATGAAGATGGCAGACCTGGTAAGGATTTCATAGTGCCCCAAATTAGTAAAATGGGTCTTAAATAGCTTATTAAATATGTTTTTATAGTTGGTGTAATCGAATTCGGACTCTGGGACCCAACAAAAGTGTCTGACAGCTATGAAAGCTTTTTAAAATATTGTTATCAAGGGATAGAGTGTGCTTGGGAAGCAATCCAGCTTAAAAGCAGGGGTGAAAAGGTGTTCAAACAGTTTTCAGTAATTGTTGATTTGAAAGGATTGAGTTTCCGAACAATAACTACGTTTGACGCTATGCAAGGAGTTGTAGAGGCTGTGAGAGCTTTCGAAGCTAATTATCCGGAGGTTATGAAAACGGGATTTTTACTTAATGCCCCGTATGTTTTCGAGATCGCTTGGAGACTTGTCAAACCTTTTGTGTCAGATCATACTTATTCCAAGCTGAAGTTTTTGGGGTCGGATGAAAATTTGTGGAAGCAAGAGTTGGTCAAGTATATGAGGGTGGATCAGTTTTGGGAGAAGTTTGGGGGGAGTTTGCCCGATTCTTATGATGTGAGTTGGAAAAGTTTTCTAAAGAAATGCTCTGAACTAATAAGCTTCTCTTTTAGATTTCTTTGTCTATGATTGGACGTGGGAAGAGGAAGGAAGAAGATAATCACGCTTGTAATGAATTCAATGCTAATGGCAGTGTAATCGAAGGAGCTAAATGAGCTTTTTTAGGGGTTTGGAAATGTGTATTAAGTCAAGTATTAAAAGTGGAAGTGGCAATTGCATTTCGACTGGAAATTTTCCAGTGTCCAGTATTTTTTGTACCTTTTTGGCAAATAATTTCTTTAACTTTTATTGATTCTATTTTTCTCTTATGAATTCAGTAACTGGAAATTTTGGAATAAATATAATCTCTTTTTGTTTTTCGTATTCTCGTATGACTCATTTTTGACGCTGCGTGAAGCACGCATTTTATCATTGAGATCGTGGGAAAAGATTTAAATCTTCTGAATCTTGCCATTTATAAAGGTTTTCATGGATCATGCTTTGTATTACATGGCATGAGACGTCTTAAAGCATAAGCGATTTGTGGAAATTGGATTGGATGAAATGAGAAAATTGCTATCTTGGCCATTCATAAGCGCTACTTTAGTGCAATTATTTTTATCAACATTCAGACAGCAAGATAGACTATAAAAAATGCTTATATAATATTGAAGATCCGGTTTTGTTATAAATTGCTATCTCAAGCTATAGCCATGACCTTTGATTAGAGTAATGACTTATATTTTAAGGTTAATCTCCCTCATTGGTTCATGGGCAGAGGTGTAGTGCGCGTCTTAGTCAATTGCTTGTCCCATAATAGCAAATATACGATTTATAGAATTCTTAATTAAATTTTAGAGGAAGGAAATAACTTTAAAATACTTTCTAAGCTTATCACCGGAAAGATGGACGAAGCTAAGAAAGAAGAGCTTCTTTTGATAGAACAGCTCCGAAATAATTTGGGGGATATGCAAATACCAAAGCATCATTTAAAGACGAGGAATTTGCTGAGATTTTTACGAGGTATTTACATAATTAATTGTAGTTAACTCGTAATGAAGTAAATATTTACTTCATTTTTATAGCCCGAAATGGTTCAGTCAAAAATGCAGAAGGAATGTTCAGACAGGTCAGTATTAAATGTGTCTGGTCAGACTCTGACCCTAAATATTTTGCAAACTTTTTCCTTAATTGATAGCAAATTGAGTGGAGAGAAGACAACATGATTGACTCAATTCTTGAGTGGGAGCCCCCCAAAGAATACAGGTCAACTTATTGGCCATATGCAATATCAGGGTTTGATGAAGATGGCAATCCCAGTAAGAATTTCCATTTGAAATGGACAATTTCTATAAATAAATCAATTCTTAGCCAAATCTTTTATAGTAGGCGTAATCCCAGTAGGTCTATGGGATCCGACAAAGGTTGTCGGACAGATATGAAAACTTCCTAAAGCATTGTTATCAAGGGATAGAGTGTGGATGGCAATTACTCAAGGTTAAAAGTCAGAGTCAAAAGGTTTTCAAGCAGTTTGTAGTCATTATTGACTTAAAAGGATTAAGTTTCGGAGCAGTAACTACTTATATAGCTATGCATGGAGTTGTAGAAGCTGTGAGGAGATTCGAAGCTAATTATCCGGAGATTTTGAAGAGGGCATTTATCGTTAATCTCCCTTGGTCTTGGGTGTTCGAAATCGGTTATAGGTTTATCAAACCTTTTGTCTCAGATCATACTTATTCTAAGCTAAGGTTTTTGGGAGGGGAGGAGGAGGAGTGGAAAGAAGAGTTGAGAAAGAGTATGCCGGTTGACCAGTTTTGGGAAAAGTATGGAGGGAATGTGCCTGATTCTTATGATGTGAGTTAAATTTGAATGAAGAGGAAAATTAAAAGGAATTCTAATATAAAAAATGTTTCTTGACCAGATTTTTGGATCTACGATTGGCCGAATGAGGAAGGAAGCTAAGCATGGAAATTATAATGAGTTTACTAATGAAAGAATGAAGGATGAAGAGAAAGTAGTGTGAGATAATATTTTAATCAGTTAATGACTTAACGAGTTTGTAAGATAATTTAAGTATTAAAAGTGGAAAGACGGGGATTTCTTGCGTAAAAGTTTTGATTTATTTTTGAATTGAACTTTGCTGTATTTTGTTCACGTTTTCATGTATATGCGTGGTATTGGATGGGAGATGGGCTGCACATCATGGGCATATCTTGAGACTCTCAAGTTGAGACGCCTTTTAAAGCATAAATGATTTTGTGGAAAATGGATTTGCGCATGAAATGAGAATTGCTACATTTATTATTGGCTATTCATATTGATAATGCAATTATTTTTATCAAATTATAATTCAGATAGATAGCCAATGTCGCTATAAAAAAATTGCTTATATTACATTGCATAAAGTAAGCCGGATTACTTATAAAATTAGGCTCAACATCTCTGTAGCCGTGACCTTTATGGTGACGATTTCATACATTGAAAAGCGTGTTCAAGCTTGTCTCTCTCATTGGTTCAGAGGTAGAGGCGTAATAAAGTTGTTGTCAAATGCTTGCTAAAATTATAGGTATTCATAAAATTAGTAATTAAACAGATTCAACTGCAAAATATTTTGTAAGCTCATCACCGGAAAAATGGAGGAAGCTAATAAAGAAGAGCTTCAGTTGATAAAAGAGCTCCGGAATAATTTGGGAGATATGAGAATACCAAAGCATCATTTAGAGACGAGTAAATTTGCTAAGATTTTTGCGAGGTAAGCTATTAATTTGGGTAGTTTATGGCACCCAATAATTTGCTATTTTTTATAGCCCGAAACGGTTCAATCAAAAATGCAGAGAATATGTTCAGGCAGGTCAGTATTAAATTATTAGTTTGACCCCAAATATTTTGCTAACTTTTTTCCTCGATTGATAAAGCAAATTGAGTGGAGAGAAGATAACATGATTGACTCAATTCTTGAGTGGGATACCCCCAAAGAATTTAAGACTTATTGGCCATATGCAATTTCAGGTTTTGATGAAGATGGCAGTCCTGGTAAGTGCTTTTTACGAGTATATGAGAGTAAAATAAATAGCTTTTTAAACCCTCGTCTATTTTTACAGTAGCTATAATTGAATTCGGATTATGGGACCCGACAAAGGTCAACGAAAACTATGAAAGCTATCAAAAACACATATATCAAGGGATTGAATGTATGTGGCACGCAATCCAGCTCAAGAGTCAAGGCCAAAAGGTGTTCAAACAGTTCTACGTACTTTTCGATATAAAAGGCCTTAGTTTCGGAACAGTCACAACGTTTAACGCTATTCACGGACTTGTTGAAGGGGCAAGGCGATTCGAAGCTAATTATCCGGAGACGATGAAAACAGGAGTTTTCCTAAATGCCCCGTGGGTTTTCGAGATCGTTTGGAGACTTCTCAAACCTCTTCTGTCAGATCATACCTTTTCTAAGCTAAAATTCTTGGGAGGGGAGGAGCACGTTTGGAAAGAAGAGTTGGCTAAGTGCATGCCGATGGATAAGGTTTGGGAGAAGTATGGGGGAGCTCTGCCTGATTTATATGATGTGAGTTTAAAAAATAATAAATAGATAAACAAGTCCAGATTCATTCTTTCTAAAATGAAATGTTTATTTAGATTTCTACATCTATGATTGGCCCTAAGAGGAAGGAAACTAATCACGGAAATTATGAGTTCAATGCTAATGAAAGGATGAAAGCCGAAGAAAAAGTAGTATGAGCTATTATTTTTTTTAACGAGTGATTTTAATAGCTTGAAGCGTGTATAGAGTAGTTAAGTATTAAAATCGTGGTTTCTGGAGTAAAATATGATATTAACTTTTATGATTAGAATTCTTTAACTTTGCTGGACTTTTTGTAATAAATTCATGAAATATTCTCATGAAATGAAATAGCTATTGGCTATTCATAAATGCTTTATGCAATTATTTTTATCAACTTATAATTTAGATGCAGTCATATAAAAGAGTATAGTAAGCCGGTTTTCTTATAAAAATTATACCGCAACACATCTAGCCTTGACCTTTGAATATCGTGATGATTTCATACATTAAAGCTATCTTCTTGTCTCCCCCATTGGTTTGTAGGCAGAGGTGTTGATAGGTATACTCTAATATATTAGAGTTCGCAACAAATTGTGGTGAAAGTAAAGAAAATTAAAATAAGTGCATAATATTTTCTTCTAAGTAGTGATCATGGACAAAGCTAACAAAAAAGAGCTTCTTTTAATAGAAGAGCTCAAGAATAATTTGGGGGATATGAAAATAGCAAAGCATCATTTAGAAACGAGAAATTTGTTAAGATTTTTGCGGGGTAAATATTTAAATTGGCTATAAAAGTGGCTATTCAATAGCTTAAGGCACTTTATTTATTTATAGCTCGAAACGGTTCAGTAAAAAATACAGAAAATATGTTCAGGCAGGTCAGTAAAATAAGTAGTGTTTGATCTTAAATATTTTGCTAATTTTCCTTGTTTTTAATAGCAAATTGAATGGCGACAAGATAACATGATTGATTCAATTCTTGAGTGGGATACCCCCAAAGAATTTAGGTCTTATTGGCCATGGGCGATTACAGGGTTTGATGAAGATGGCGGACCTGGTAAGTATTTAAAGTTCAAATGGATCTAGTTCTTAACATAATCGATTTTTTTGCAGTAGTCATATTCGAATTCGGACTATGGGATCTGTCAAAGGTGTTGGGAAACTATGAAAACTTTATAAAATATATATATCAAGGGATAGAGTGTACGTGGCACGCAATCCAGCTCAAGAGTCAGGGCCAATTAAAGCAGTTCCTGGTTATTTTCGATTTTAAAGGTCTGAGTTTGCGGACAGTAACAAGGTTCGACGCTATCCAAGGACTTCTAGATGGGGCGAGGCAATTCGAAGCTAATTATCCGGAGATTTTGAAAACTGGAGTTATCCTTAATGCCCCGCGGGTGTTCGAAATCGTTTTGAACCTTATCAAGCCTCTTATGTCAGAACATACTTATTCTAAGCTAAAGTTCTTGGGAGGGGAGGATGTGTGGAAGGCGGAATTAGCTAAGTGCATGCCAATGGATAAGGTTTGGAAGAAGTATGGGGGGAAAGTGCCTGATTATTATGATGTGAGTTGGAAAAGAAATGAAGTCTGAAAAGCTTTGAATTAAAATACTTCTTTTTTTCCTCAAGATTTCCACATCCATAATTGGCCGTGGTAAGAGGAAGGAAATTAATCACGCAAATTATAATGAGTTTAATGCAAATGGAAGAATAAAGGCTGAAGAAAAAGTAGCATGAGCTAAAAAAAATTTGATGAGTGATTTTAATCAGTTAATGGGAAAATTGTCATACTCTTGGCCATGCATAAGCACTATTTGCAATTTTTAGTTGCAAGTATCGCTATACAAAATATATTAAGCTGGTCTTCTTATAAAAATTATTACCTGGCTCGTATCAATATTTTTCAGCCATGACCTTTGATTATCGCGAGTCGCGACGATTCCATACTAAAGCATTTGCTCGCTTATCTCCCTCATTGGTTCATAAACAGTGGTGGAGTAAAGTCAATTGGTTGCCTACTAATGAATGTCAATCAATTTCATAAACTAAACAGTTCGAAGTGAAGGTCAAGGGAAATTACAAATTGTTTTAAGCTTATCATGGAGGAAGCTAACAAAGAAGAGCTTTTGTTGATAGAAGAGTTTAGGAATAATTTGGGGGATTTGCGACTTGCAAAGCATCATTTAGAGGCGAGGAATTTGCTGAGATTTTTGCGGGGTAAGTATTTAATTTAGATATCTTGGGGAATATAATAATTCATTATTTTATAGCCCGAAACGGTTCAGTCAAAAATGCAGAAGGAATGTTCAGGCAGGTCAGTATTAAATGCTAGTTGACCCTAAATATTTTACTAACTTTTTCCTCAATTGATAGCAAATTGAGTGGCGAGAAGATAACATGATGGACGAGATTCTTGAGTGGGATACTCCCGAAGAATATAAAACTTATTGGCCATGGGCGATTTCAGGGTTTGATGAAGATGGCGGACCTGGTAAGTGTTTCCTGTTGTCCTAAATAAATCTAGTGCTTATCAAAATCTATTTTATCTACAGTAGCCATATTCGAATTCGGACTGTGGGACCCGACGAAAGTGTCGGAAAGCTATGAAAATTATGTAAAATATATAAATCAGGGATTTGAGTGTATTTGGCACGCAATCAAGGTCAAGAGTCAGGGCCAAACGGTGTTCAAACAGTTCTCTGTGCTATTCGACTTAAAAGGCCTTAGTTTCCGGACAGTAACAACGTTCGACGCTATTCATGGACTGGTTGAAGGGGCGAGAATATTCGAAGCAAATTATCCGGAGACGTTGAAAAGTGGAGTTTTGCTAAATGCCCCGTATGTATTCGAGATCGTATGGAGACTTATGAAACCTTTTTTATCAGATCATACTTACTCCAAGCTAAAGTTTTTTGGAGGGGAGGAGAAATTTTGGAAACAGGAGTTGGCAAAGTGTATGCCAATTGATAAGCTTTGGGAGAAATACGGGGGGAAGGTGCCTGATTATTATGATGTGAGTTGAAAAGATTTCTAAAGAAATTGTATGAACTAATAAGCTTCTCTTTTTAGCTTTCATTGTCCATGATTGGGAGTGGTAAGAGGAAGGGAGCTAATCAGTGATAATGATTAAAAGTGATTTCAGTTATTTTTAATTTTTTAAAAGATTTTATCTTTGCTGGAGAATTTAGAATAAATTTAATCTTCATTTCAAATCAAATTCACGTACGTAATGACGCATTTTTTTTATTTTCTCAGTGCACTCCGTGGGAAAAGGTAAACATGTTATTTCTCTTTAATTTGACACTTTTCCCTAATGACGTAAATCAAGTTATGCTAAAACTTACGATTAGATAGAATCATTCACACCCTGAGAAACTATTTATAAATTTAATCTTCAAATCTATGAATTTTTATATCCGTATTTAAACCATATTGGTAATTTAGAGAATGGATTGTTTTAAGAAGATGCTTGGAATAAAAATGAATGAGAATTACTTGAAAAAGTAGGAAATGATTTGAGTCCAGTGCAAAGATATTAGATTAGTCCAATATTAGATATGTTCATATCAAAAAGCATAATCAATTTATATAAATTGGATTGGATAAAATGAGGAAATTGCTATCTATTATTGACCATTCAGTTAGTAGAAAGTTGCACTCGCTGTATAATATACTGCTTATAAGCCGGTTTTCTTATAAAAAAAATACTACGTGACTCAGCCGTGACCTTTGATGGTTTGATGTGACAATTCCGTACTTTAAAGCTTTCATCTAGTCGATTGCCTCTCTCATTGGTTCATAGACAGAGTTGTAGTAAAGTCGTCGTCAATTGCTTGTCCTCTACTAAGCTAGTAATTATATTCGTAATAGTGAAAGCAGAGAAAAATAACTCAAAACATTTTCTGATTATGGACGCAGCTAAGAAAGAAGAGCTTTTGTTGATAGAAGAGCTTCGGAATAATTTGGAGGATATGAGAATAGCAAAGCATCATTTAGAGACGAAGAATTTGCTGAGATTTTTGCGAGGTAAGCTATTAATTTGGATATATTGAGGCAAATAATAATTCGTTATTTTTTATAGCTCGAAATGGTTCAATCAAAAATGCGGAAAATATGTTCAGACAGCAAATTGAGTGGCGAGAAGATAACATGATGGATGAGATTCTGAAGTGGGAGCCTCCCAAAGATTTTAAATATAAGTCTTTTTGGCCATGGGCGATTTCAGGGTTTGATCAAGATGGCAGACCAAGTAAGGCTTTCATTGTGCCCCAAATAAACCTAGTGCTTATCAAGATCTATTTTTATAGTAGGTGTGATCGAATTCGGCCTGTGGGATCCGTCGAAGGTGTCTGAAAACTATGAGAACTTTTTAAAACAATGTTATCTCGGGATAGAATGTTTGTGGCAAGGAATCCAGCTCAAGAGTCAAGGCCAAAAGGCTTACAAGCAGTTCTTACTCATAATGGATTTGAAAGGCCTTAGTTTCCGAACCGTAACTACTTTTGCCGCTATGCAAGGAGTTGTTGAAGCTGTCAGAGCTTTCGAAGCTAATTATCCGGAGACGATGAAAATTGGGATTTTACTTAATGCCCCGTATGTTTTCGAGATAGCTTGGAGACTTGTCAAACCATTCTTGTCAGATTATACTTATTCCAAGCTAAGGTTTTTGGGAGGAGAGGAGAATGAGTGGAAAGCGGAATTAGCTAAGTATGTGCCTATGGACCAGGTTTGGGAGAAATTTGGAGGGACTCTGCCTAATTCTTATGATGTGAGTGAAGAAATCGAATGATTAAATGAAGAAAAAGTTGATAAAGATTGAAATGTTTTATAGATTTCTATCAATATGATGAAAGCCAAGAGGGAGGAAGCTAATCACGCAAGCTATAATGAGTTCAATGCTAATAGCAGAATCAAGGCTGCGCAAATAGCATGAGCTAATGATTAAAGGCAATTTCAGTTAATCGGAGCGTGTAATATAGTTAGGTTAAGTAAATCGTGGAGCCAGCCTTTTATTCTGAACCGAGCATTCTTTTTATATATTTTTTTGTTTTAAATAAATTGTTTAAAGTTAATCGAAGTGTGTTCAAGCTTAATAAGTCTTGCATCACCAAACGGGGAAACTTAGGATTAATTGAATTGCGTGATTAATCAATTGCAAAATATTTAATCGAAGATTCAACTGCAATTCCGCTCTTTGGTAGT